>JAQIXS010005127.1:0-13362 GCA_034700785.1 Rossiulus vilnensis
AAGAGTTGCCTTTGTAACCTTTATATTCCTTTTCCTTGATATGGAATAAATTTTATTATTATTATTATTATTATTATTATTATGTATATATATATATATAGTTAATCATATTTATGGACATTGTTGACAAATTTTTGGTAGACTTAATGCTGAGTTAAAAATAATGCCCACCATGCAAAACAATTACTCGTGCATTTTTACTGCAGGTGCATATTATAATTTCTAAATTTATTTTCCCCAGTGTAGAAATGGTCGGTTACCAGGGTTCCAGCTCTGGTTTATCATTTGAAAATGTCCCATTTACATGTAATTATAAAAAATGTCCAAAAACAGGGTTTTCTCTGCAATGCAACCTCTCGATTCATTCTAAATTCATTCTAATTTTGTTATGAATAAACTGGTCATTTTGAAATTATAAACCAAGTTAAAACCGCAATGGACGACCAATTGGGGAAAATAAAATTAGCAATTGAAATAAGTATTTGAAGAAAAAAATGTACATTTATTTATTTGCATGGTGGGCATGCTTTTGGCTCAGCCTTAAACAAGATGGCGTCCACTGGTGGTAAACTGACCTAAACAGTGATTTGTGGAACGACCCTACTGTAGCCTTTTCCTCTAGATTGGTTAATTAGTGGATTGGTCGTTATAATACTGTATTACTCTTATGTTTTTCTAAGCACACCCTGTGAAGTGCTTTTAACTTCAGGGTCGGTTATTTGCATCGATTTAATGCGGGCGTTGTGGTGCTTAAGAATCTGGTTCACGGCGATTAGCATACTAATGATGCAATCACACGTGGCATATCTGACCCTAGAGCACAGGTATCGCCAATATTAATCGGAGAATTCTCGTGCATTGAAAGTAATCTGCTGGCTAAATATTGTAGGTCTGGAATTTTCCCTGCTTTCTTTCCTAGATGAGACATGAGATATTAATCCTTTCAAGCTTGATAAGGGGAAACAAAAGCCTTACATGTACATAGTGTCAACATAACAAGACGTTACAAGAAGCTGCGATTCTATGCAAGATCCTACGCCTTTTATTTAAATATAATTCAGAAAATGCAACTGCATGTACATGTATTTGTAGTGAAAAAATGTATATTGAACGTTCTGTATGTAGCAGCTGATGAAGGATAAATTTGGAAAACTTGTGCTAAAAACTATCTGAGCCACTGTGCGGGTTGCATGGGCGGAATAATCAATTGCAACGTTTCTTGAAGTACGAAAGCTGCGGGAAAAAATGCAACTTTATTTAGTTATTTATTTGCGAATGGCGTTGCACGTTTTCGCACTACATCATTGGGTTCTGAATGGCAATTGCTTCATACGAAATATGATGTTTGTTGAGTAATCAGACAAGATGCAATAGCGTGTGCACTGGATGCAAATTGACAACAGTAGCCAAGAATGATAAAAACCCTTCTGATTATGCATTCATGGAATGAACTGCAGGCAATTCCAATCCGTGCTTTCCAGGACATCGAAACCATAAATCTATTCCTACGCAGGGCTTCACCAGACTAGAAAAGTTTGCAATTGTTATGGAAATGTAAAAAACATGTCTTTGTCAAGGAAAAGTATCGTAATATTGAATTATTATTTTAAAAAGTTCAACGTATCAATAAATGTTTTTGTCACATGACTTAAGGGGTCTAGTGGCATATGAACTAGAAGTCATAGAAATGTTATGAAGTAAAATTCAGGTCATGGAAGAAGTGGAAAAGTCATGATATTAATGTTATATACCTGAAATTGTTTGCCTTTGATCGATATCGTAATACATTAAAATCCGCCCTAAGGGAATTTCCCTTTAATATACCAATTGGTAGAAGTTTGTACATTAGTAACTATTTGTCCTTAGATGCCTTTTAAGTAGAGCATGGAAAGTTACCCTTTGAAATCAAAAGGCTACTCATTTTGATAATGTGTTGAAACTTACTGGCTTTCAAAAATTACAGTGGTTAGGGAAAGTCATGTAATATTATGGAATTTACAACATTGATTAACACCAAAGTTAAGGCATGGCACACTCAGTCAGTCCTGGATCTTTAGAAATAGGGAATTTCCAATTCAATTCAACGCAGTACCCTACCGTCAGCGAGAATATGGCATGTGTTAGGGAATGTAATCCATCAGCCTGTTACTTTATTTATCAAAAACTGGACACGCTAGGGAAGTTTTTTTTATTTCTAGGGGAGTCCTGTTACAGCAAAGGGCCAAAAAATGCATCCAGTGTGTTAAACATGCAGTTGTATGTGAACAAATAATTTCATTGTTATGTGGAATCGATCTCAAACTCACGATTATACTTGAGATTATAATTGAAGATAATAATGAGGAAATCCGAACATCGAAATCTTTTGCTAGCTTCTCAAGGATGTCAGTAACAATCTCAAAAACTGTCTCTTACCATGCACTCAACTGTACTCTAGCAAAGTACTTGATAATAGTTTACTTTATGAATCATACCGATTTATAAATTAGAAAACGTTTGAGATTACTACCGAGAATTTAAAACAGATGTCATTGAATAGCGTTTTTATTCCAATTTTTTATATAAATCACACAAAACCACTTACAAAGAAAGCCTACTTCTCTAAGTGAAACGAATGCCGACATTTCTCGTTATTTAAAGTGCACGAATTATTCCTGTTTGGGGAATACATTTCAGAAATATCTACTTCTCAAGGTCCGTGGATGATTGCAAAGCATCATTCATGCTGTTATCAATTCCAGGCCTCGCAGGATTTAAAAATGAGGGGTTCAATCTTTTATTCGGAACTGATAAAAACAAATTGATTTGCACTAATGAATAGTTTTTAGATAAAAACTTAAAATTCTGGAAATGTCCTCGCTTCTAGATTATAAATTACAAACGGATTAATTTTTCGATAACATTTGAGCTTATAAATAGGTTAACAAATACAGCTCGAAATTATAACTATTTTCGTCTAATTTTTTTTACAGAGATCATTTGGAAAAACTGAACTTGTTCGATTCCACCAAACCAATCCAAAACCAGGGTGAAAATCGGGTGGCCCTGCCCTGTCGCTGGGATGCTGGAGACGAAGAATCTTTCAAACTCTGGCTGAGAAAGTCCGGGCTTTCAACATGTAAAGCTAATATCACGACATTGGACCCGGAAGTGAAGTTAGTGCGTTTTCATGAGAAACCTCGACCGGACACGCAGAGGAAAAAATTTAAAAGCGCCTTGAAACATTTCGTGGTTCATGATAAGGGACTCACATGGACTCCCTACTTTGAGAGCTCTATTCCTCAAAGTTGGGAGAGACATGGCGACATGATTGTGCTGTCTAAAGGCAGTTTCCAGAAGGCACCTTGGGAAGACCTGAGAGGTAAGCTTTTCAAGATGTTTGAATCGACTTTTATATTACATCTTCTGTTAAAACGCTGACCCAGCTGAACTAATTCTTTCCGGGTGGAATAGTTCAATATGGTCATTAATGGGTTTATATACATGTATGCCATAACTGTCCATTTATGCACCATATCTGCCTGTGCCAATGTTATATATGCCATACTGTGCCTGTGTTATATATGCCATACGTATATGAACCATAACTGACCACGTATAAGTCCATATATAACCACCTATTGACATCGTCATGCATGACAATATACTGTAAGGGCACATACTAAGCCGAATATGGAAAATATTCCATTTTCCACTAAAAACAATCTGATTACTGCTCACTTGCCTTAATTTAATTTAAGCAAACGCATTACATGTCAATGTAATTGTTACGTTAATATGAGTTATGTATTCTATTTTCCATGTGCATGTATGGACGTAAAGATATGTATGACCATATCTGTAAATATATTTTTATACAGTATATGGTCATATGTAATAATGTAAAAACATATCCATATATATGGACGTATATGAGTATGGATGGACTTAATGGACTTATGTTTTTGCCCATCTATGGACAGGGTAATTAGGTTAATTATTGTTATCAAATGATTGTTGGACCAATGGAAAAATGCCTCAGAAAGGCATTCCTAAAGTTGCAATATTAGCAATTTGATACGCTGTTCTGATAATGTTCAATTCCCAGAGATCATGCTGATCATGACGCATATTCGACTTAGTATACATTGTATCACGTCACCATCGCCTAGCTATTGTACTCGATTGCATATTGTACGGTTTAAATAAAACGTATTATTCGAAGGTACAGTTTCAAACTAAGCATTTTATAACATGCCACCATTTTGCTATTGTTTCCAAATGATAATTTCATAGACTCACCCCATGAAAGACTGAATAGATTTCTCATGAGGGTTGTAATTAACGGACACCCTGTACACCAGGATGAGCTCGTGAAGCTAAATTCTAACTTGGGAAAACATACCATGTTTGACGCAAACATTTCCAACAAACTTGATACCCAAATTCGTTTTCACCATGCCATAAACAGGCGCAGTATGATTTCTTACATGTGCAACAGAAATGAGCCTGTCACGCATCAGATGCACGAAAAATGTGCTGGGCCCACGCAGCTATGCGCCTGATATGAATGCTTCTTCGTGGAATACTAGGAAATCTATAAATCCATCCTAGTTGTAAAGGGAATGTCCACAAAGAACTATCAAAAAGTGTTTTTTCACGCCCTTTACCCCAGTTTCTGGTCAATTGGAATCCGAATCCTTCACACGAAGCCACAAATTACCCAGACGCTATTAAATTTATTTATACAAAAAACATTTTATTTTAAGTAGGAATAGGGAGTAAAAACTGACACCTACCTTGCCAAGATGTCTATTCGCACATTTTTTGCTTCAGCTACGTATTAAAAATGCTAAATTCATTTTCACCTGTGTAGAATTGGTCGTCCATTAGGGTCTGGTCTATTTTGTATAAATTGAAAACATTACGTTTACTTATTAAAATCAGATAAACATGGAAAAATTCCGTTATGTAACCTCTGAGAATCACTTTCGGGGGCATCATTACGGAGAAAACCCTTTTCAGGAGGTCGCATGCTGAAATTTTACGTTTACTTAGTTTTTAATAAATAATTGGAACATTTTCAAATTGCACAAAATAGATCACATCCTAGTGGACGACCGGGAAAAAATAAATTTGGCATTGATAATAAGCATTTAAAGCAAAAGTGTGTACTTTTTTATGGTAGGCATTATTTTGGGCAGGACTTAAGATCAGACATAAATTATGTAAATAAAAGGTTTAAATTTCGACATTGAATTTATTAGATCATTAAGCCCGACCCTAAAGGATGCCCACCAAGCAAAACATTTACACATATTTGCCTCAAATACTTGTTATAATTGCAACATTTATTTATCCCCGTGTTGAACTGGTTATTCGCTAGGGTCTACGTTATTTGTTATTATTCTAAAGTTTCGATCTAATAAAAAAATTAATAAACTTGAAGAAACAGTTATCTCCCCCTCCTTCAAACATTGGAGGTCTTATGGGCGGCCCCTAGATATTCACGAACGAACATCCATGCCAGGATGAGGCTCCTAAATCGTTAGATGAGTTATACAACCGTACTTAGGTCGATAGATTATGCTCGGTGGGTTTCATCGATTTTCTGTATCAAATAAAGATTCATAAGATGCTTTTTCGCTGCTAATATTAGACGTTCGCGTTTCCACGTGTACACAGAGCCATGTCCGTAATCCCTCTTTCCTGCACACACTGAATGCCAGCGTTTTGTTTGGTCACGTGATTGGTCGGTCAGGAATGATGTGATTACAGCGAACCATCTCCTGCTCAATTAAGATCGCTCAGAGCACCATGTCTAGGCCAGATTGATCCCAGTAATAACTCGGGAGGTCAAACCATGAACGGGGAAACAAGATTGAAACTGTCACTAGGCAGCAGGCAGAACGGAATTTATGGTGCTTGGAGGAATATGAATTTCTGAGCTCATCGATTCATGAGTTATCGATGTTGTATTCATACCCTTGCCTACACTTGTTTTTCCGCCACCAGAAGATGGCTTTTCAGGAGACATCTTCAAAGCGAGTTAAGAAGCTAAAGAAAACACCTATAAAATTGTAGATAGCAATTCAAAGACAAGTATGAAGCGCTGGATAAAATATTATGTATAGTGTATATTATTTCAAATGTTATTGGGCAAGGGTATGTGGGAGATAGCCCTGAATTTATGTGAATTTCAACTCATACGAACTGAATATTTTGTATAGTTATACGTGTATGTTCGGAGAATGTACACTAATATACCTCTTCAGCTACAATAAAAATTGTTTGTGTGGGTTAGCTTCACGTGGCTTTTTTCATATGTACATGTATGGTTAAATCCGAAATTGGCCATGTACAGTATATCGATATATTTTACATTTTTAACTATGACCATATATATCAACACATTTACATAAATGGTCACACGTTTCGCAAAATGTCCATACCTGGAATATACATGTACATTGAGCAGTATAATACAGTAACTTGTATTCTTCTATAACTTCTCTACAAGCTTGTATATCTATTCCATAACTTAGCGTACCCGGTCTGTCTCAGGTGCTGTCGGTTGACGTTTTCATGCCGGGGTTTCCAGTGCGTCTGGTAATCGTTTATCATTCCCCATTTGCTGCAAATGATAGGGATGCATGACTTGACAAGCCAACAATTAACTGGAGTCTAAAGTCAGCATCATCAAGTAATGATGATGCATTCTTACACCTTATGGCCAGTCTTGGTCAGCAACAGCTACTGACTTTCCTTACTAAGGGAAATCATTATCTGGACTTGCTGTTTTGTGATTCTCCTACACTGATTGCAAAAATCTCTCCTCAGACCCCTTTATCTCTAAGTGACTATCCTCCTCATATTCCTGTATTGTTCACTATAGTATGCCACCCTTTTCAGTTCCATTTGTTAAGCGTAGGAATTTTCAAAAAATGGACATTGCGTCAGCTTTAGCATTCTTATCATCCATTAACTGGTATGATTGCTTTACAGGAGCTCATTCCATAGATGATGTGTGGAAAAGTTTTGTAGACGTTTTAAGCGAAATGTGCTCAAAATATGTGCCTCTGTATAGAAATTTTAAGTGTAAGTCCTCTGCATTGAGCAGAAGGGCATTAAGAGCAAAGGTTAGGGCCTGGGATAGGTATAAATCCTCTCCATCTCCCCAAAATTATCAGTTTTAAAAATGCCTCAAATTTGTATAAACAAGCGGTTTTAAAAAATATAAAAGACACTGAAGAGGATATAATTAACTAATTCTTCAGCTTGTTTTTATAAGCATATCAAAAAACAGTTCAAATCTTTCCAAGTGATTCCTCCACCATCGGGAAACATGGAGAACATGGCTGTTGATGATACTTCTAAGGCAAACCTTTTTAATACTACTTTTCAAAAATCTTTTTTATTTTTGATGATGGTTGTTTACCTAATTTTAACCCTATGATTGAGTCCTTGGCTTCACTTAAGGGAATTAAATTTACTGAAATAAATGTTATTAAAAAACCATAGATAATAAGATAGATAATATTCCAGCATCTGTATACATAAAATGTGCGCAACAAGTTGTATACTCTTTATGTAAAATATTTCACAAACCTCTTGTTGATGGTTCCCTACCAACTATGTGGAAAAAATTAATAACAATCCTAGTTTTTTTTAAAAAGGGGAACCTAGTAACCCCGAGAATAATCGCCCAATCTCGTTAACCTGTATCCCTTGTAAGATTCTTGAAGGTATAGTAGTGGATAATATTATGAGATTTCTTCCTACATCACCTTATCAGTTTGGCTTTGTTAAGTCCAGAAGTGTTAAAACTCAACTTCTTCATTGTCTTGACTATTACACTGCTGCAGCTGATCAGGGTGTTAGTGTAGATGTTGTTGTTGTTGTTTTTTTGGATTTTACAAGAGCCTTTGACAGGGTCTCCGTGCTAAACTGATCTACAAGCTGGGGAGACTGGGTCTTGGTAATCCTATTATTTCATGGATTAAGTCATTACTGACAGGAAAAACTCTTGTAGTCAGGGTGGAGAGTGTTCTGTCTGATAGTGTGCTTGTTTATAGTGGTGTACCTCAGGGCAGTGTTTTGGGCCCAGTATTGTTTATATGTTTTATAGATGAGCTATTACATTTCAAGGATCCTGCACTTACTTATGCTTATGCTGATGATCCAAAATTATTTCAGAGGAGTGATAATGCTGAGAAGAGACAAATTTTGCAGGATACACTTGATGGTATTGTTGCTTGGTCATTAAATTGGCACTTCCTCTTTCTTCTGAAAAGTGTGTACAAATGCATATGGGAGTCAGAAATGTGAATCATCCATATCAGATTGGTGACTGTTTTTAGTGCGGTGCAAACTCAGAGGGATCTTGGGATTTATTTTGAAAGCAATTTAAAATTTAACAATCACTGCTCCCAGATTGCAGTTAAAGCACACAGGCACGCACATTTAATTCTTAAATGTTTTCAATCAAAAATGCCCAAAACCCTGTGGAAGGCTTTCACTGCCTTTGTGTGCACAAGTATGGAGGTGATTAAGCGTTTTGTAACCATCACTTATCCCTTTCCCTGTTTGGGAATAAACTTATTATTATTATTATTATTATAAATCAGCTCTTATGGATAATTCGATTGAAAATGATATAAACTTCTTTAGAATCAGAGAAGCAGCATCATGGTCTTTCTAATATTTTTCCGTTTTCATTACATGGGCATATCACCGTGGCACAACAATGATATGTTTCTTTGGCTTAAGCTTCCTTGGATCCATTCCACCGCCAAGGATTACCAAAGGTGATCAAGAAATCAAATCTTGGACCAACCAGCTATTCATCACCACTGTGCAGCTCTCAAGAGTTGATCGAGTAAATTGCTTGGCAGCTTAATGCGATTACTCATGAACATTTGTAAACATTTCGTTGGGCGTACACGGCTGAGATTCGATACTCATGCGTAGCTGCCAAGACGCCATCGATTTCTGGTTGAATTGATGAAAACCTCGCAAAGTCAACAGGAAGTGCCGACGAAATTTATGCGGGATTTGTTGTGAAAATGCGTTTTCCACGTGATAAGCTCATGGACGTTTCCTACATGGCCTCAATGTCCCATAAAACACGTGTCGCCATCGTGGGCAGCTGGTAATGCTCGAATGTCAAAGCCAGAGCCATGACTACAAGTCACAAGCTCGCGTTCACTACGGAAGCAAGTTGGCATTTTTCGATAATTCAACTTTAACAGCAACTCGCCCATAAAAGCCGATCTTCGAATGCACTCCAACACATTTGTTTGCTGGGTATTACGGCCAGCCCTTCGTTCCAGAACGTATTTTGAAGCCCTAATAAAAGGTTTTATTTTCCTTCGTGTATGGGCTTGTTTTATGACCTCGCAAAATAGCCACTGCGGACCCCGCCCTAAACAGCAGTATTACTGCGGGAAAAAGGTTTCAATTCCACAAGACAGAAACCCGGGTTCAACTTCGGGCATAGTACCCGCATGAATTCAAAATGCAACCTTAGACTATAGAAGATTTTTTTGTTTATGTTACAGCAGCTTGGTTAAGCAAACTTCTCAAATTCAGTCAAGCTTTCCTAGGTTGAGATTTTAAAAAAGGGAGATGCCATTTTCGATGTTTTATCGTGATAAAAAATTCGAGAAGGTACATTTAATGGAATAAATTTAGCATAAATAGCAGCTTGGGTTTGTAATTTTCTCGATGTTTTCGATCAGTTTTTGTTCTACGGACCCCTCTACATGTAGTAATCTGGTAGGCCTATGGATTTCTTCACAGAATAATACAGTACTTTTAAACACATAGGATACATACATGTAATATTACAAAGGAAACGAAAATCAATTATTTATTATTTTTTAAAAATTAACTAATACAGTTATCAATTTCAGCTACAAAATAAATTTAAGTCATGTTCTTGCTAACGCAATAAGTAACACAGGGTGTCTACTGGGATAAAAAAGTCATGGAAAGCCATAACTGAAATGTAGGTGATGAAAGTCGTGGAAAAGCCATGATATTCGCATTGGGTTCAGAGATTTATTTTTCATTTCATCGATTCACTGTATATTTTAGCAATCCAATTCACCTCAAAGAAATTTGCCTTTAATATATCAATTTTCAGCTGTATTTTTAATCACTAATACCCACTATTGTTTCTAAATGTCTTTATAAAGCCAATTACAATTTTTTTAATTGCTAACTTTCTTTAAAATATTTTAAAAGCTTCATATTATAATTGGAACGGAACTTTTTAGAGGTTATGGAAAAGTCATGCAAAAGACACCCTGTAACAAACTTGAAGATTATTTTTAAGTCAGGGAAATTGTTTTAAAGAAATTTAAGGAAGAGTTAATGAACTTTTTATTATTCCCATCCATGTTCACGAACCCCCTAAAATCTAGCCGTAGACCTTAACCCCAGGCTCAGATCTGCTCAAACATTTTGAGAACTGTTCGAAACATGGCACCCGAAGTGCGGTTCCATTCTTCATTCTTCAAAATCATGGCAGAAAAAACTGCATAAAATGACTGAAGCAGTAACGTCATCAAGTTTACTTTTGTGCTAAGTTTTCATTTTGCATGTCCTGGAAGTCCATAGCCCCTGTTCATCAGGCAGACAGAGATCTTCAAACGATCGTCAAGGAACAAGTGTTCGCAAACTCACGCATTCCGTTTGTCACGCTCCTATTCTTGGCACACGAGACTTTTCCAGGACTTAATTAAATGCTAGTCCGCATGCTGCAATTGGGAAGAAATAAAACGTGAGCAGAGTGCGAATTATTCGGCACGCATTTGCTAAATGCTGATTTATCGCCTCTGCCAATAGCAGGAGTGTCGCAAGCCACCATCAGCAAGAACTGCTGATGCGCCATGGTTGGGGCTCTTTAAATCATGCCTTATTTCATGGGGGTCGATGGCCTATTGCTGTTTTGCGGCTGCGAGACGGGTTGATAACAAAACGTAAACGGCAGTGCATAAATTGGGAAAGCTGTCCACCACCAGGTTTTTGTTGCTGCTGTTGTTATTCACCGGGCGGAAAATGCAGGTTGGCAACACGAACCAACATCGAAATTCCGAGAAACCCTGACTATTTTTGCTGTCGAAGGATGCGCAGTATGTAATTTGGCGACCGCTTTTCGGGGTCCCCTTCGGTAAAACCCGGTTCGGATATTGATTTTCAATGGTTGTCTTTGTCGAGCTAACAAGGGCGAATTGTCGCAGTTGACAGAGGCGCTGTTGACATCGCGTGAACGGTTGGACAGAGTAAGGTTTCAACTCGGCCAAAAAAAGCAGTGTCCCTTGGGGCATTCGTGTATCATGTAAGGATGGTTCTCTCGAGGGTCTCTGGATTCGTGGAACTGGAAATCAGACTATCAGAGACAATGGAGTCACTGTCATGGGCCATCCATGAGTCTCTTGTTTGGAAAGCACAGGGATTCAGCAGGAATGACAAAATAATTTCAGAATTGCACGCAATGTTAGCCATTTCTGGTAGGTTTTCTGCCATTGCCGAAGAAATTGTTATCTTGTTTATCTTTTTATGTAAATTTACGAAAATGGATGCCTCAATTTTCGTAAAAAATGTCCAAAGATCCAAACAGGAAATCTTTCTAATTTGTCCTTCTAATTAAACTGGCATGGCCATTAAATTGTTTTCCAGACATTCCGCCTGTGGTCAGCATTCTTATTCTCGGTGTTCCTACAGCTTACCTACAAAATAATTCTAGAATTGCACGCAATGTTAGCCAGTTTTGCTACATGTTCTGGCAATTAATGCCGAAGAAATCGTGAAATCTGTTCATAGAATAAATTTGACCAAAATTATGCCTTAATTTTAGTAAAAATGTCTGGTCGAAATTCCAGACAGGTAATTTTTTCTAATTTTCTTTCCAATTTTACTGCCATGGCCATTGTCAACGTTTTATAGCCCTACAAAGTAATACCAGAACTGCACGCAATGCTAGCCATTTTTGTCAGTGCCAAAGAATAGTTACAAAAATGTATGCCTCAATTTTCGCAAATAATGCTATAAGTTCAAACAGAAAATTTCTCTTTATAGTTCCTTCTAATTTTGCTTTCATAGCCATTAAACTGTTTTCCAGACATTAGATCTGCGGTCAGCATTCTTATTCTTGGTGTTCCTACACACAATACAAAAATAAATTCCAAAATTGCACGCAATGTTAGCTATTTTTGGTTAAATTTGTGTCAGGGCCGAAGCAATTGTGAATCTTGTTCAAAGAATAGATTTTTAAAAAAATCAGTGCCTACATTACCCTTTAGATTTTGTTCTCACAAGAGTTGCCGTGTTGGATCCAGTTACAGATCTGCGAAAGATCAAGCGTGGAGCTCCAGTTCTTGTGTAATTGTTCATCTAGCTAATGGCCTGTATATTTGTGCTACTCGATAATGTCATTTTCTGGCTAAGGCAAAACACCAGGATAGGCCCTGGTTTGGTACCACCTGCAGTGTGTCATGCTCTTTTAATTGCGATCTGGATCTGGTTCATAATTGCGATCTGGCCGAGGAAGGCGGGTGGAAAAATATCACAGAAGAAAATTCTGGGAGCACTCAGAAACGCTGAAGAGCTTGGTGCACTTGGTGCTCTTCAGTCAACATACTTCAGAAATCTAATTAATCTAAACTTCGACCATACGCTCTTAGAGACGAATAGCCTGGAGATGTTAGCTTAGTACTCGTCATGTCCATTAAAGGACATTAAGCAAATGACCAGGATATGTTCAATGGCGAAGGATCAATATGAAAAGCCAAAAGTGCTCATGGCTGAGCTAAGATAATGCATCAAATTTAATAGATGCAATGCGCTCAAGAGTGTCAAGGACTTGGTGTGTTTCGTTATATCAAGCTTTAATTGGGGTGGAAATGGGATGCGGTACTGATGGGATGTGACGTGCGAATTACTTCAAAAAAACTATGCGCAGTCTCTGTGCATTATACTACTCTTTGTCAAGACTTAAGCTAAAAGACTGCTTGTCCCTAGATACGTGATACCAGAAGTTTTACAAGGTATAAACAGTAGATAATCTGAAGGCCGGAAAAAAAACTGGCCAGCGAAATGTTTACTTTTTTTTTGAAAACATAATTGAGATTGAGGAGCAATCGAAGAACAAGTGGCTTCTAATTTCATTATAGACGTAATTAAAACTGTTCTATACCAACTTGTTCCTGTCGTTGATGCTCGGATGTCAGTTATTTTTAACTCTTTTTTTTGGGAAAGGTTTGTTTTGAGGGTTCTCTAGGCATTTGCTTAAGTACGTGTAATACAGGGTGTTTCAAAAAGTACTTTACAACTTTGAAAAATCATATTAATTTATTCAGAGAACCTACAGAGGTGATT
>JAQIXS010005128.1:0-13362 GCA_034700785.1 Rossiulus vilnensis
AGATATTACGTAACCATTTTAAAGTGAATCCCCCCCTCTCCAATTAAAAATATTAATTTAACGTGTATAAATCATCATCTTCCCCACATGAGACAGCCATTTTGATATCTTTAATCACGAAAGTCATGATTTTGATCTGTATTTCAAACAAACCGCTCATTCTAAAATTATGAATACAAATTAATGTTTCAAATGAGTGCAGTCCTGAATTTCCAATACCCATGTTATGTGGATCTTAACTTTATCAGAAAAAAGCTTGTCACCATACATCAAACCCCCACCCTCCCCGGCTCCCTCTACCTGCAGATGTAATTTATGTATGATTCCTAATGCAAACAATGGTTGTTTCTTACGTGATGACTCTTACCAAAGTCTGTTCAGGACCTGTTGAAGTCTATGTATTCATTGTTGAGTGGACCTGAGCCAAGCACTAGCAAAAATACCACAGAAGTTGTCCAGCTCATGGCTATGACAAATAATGACCGCAAATCAACCAAATGCTGCCCAGAAGAAACTCATCAAGCGGTTTGAGGACAACCACATCAAGGTCATTCAAGTCACAATGTTCAAGATTCTTCAGGATGAATATTCACAGTTACTCCCAGGATATCTTGAAAGATTTGTTTTAGTGATATTTTTCCCTTTGCGTCACGATTCAGCATGCGGAAACAATGGTTTTGTTGTGTGTAAATGTGGAAACAATGCACCTTTTAAGAAGGTGAGTAAAACCTCAAAAGGAAGGTTCGGATCACGCGCCTCAACGGGCGGAAGTGGACGCCAGGAGGCGCGTTTTTTTTTTACTTTCATGTCTACAAAATACCTACAGTATATGCTTTTGTAATATTTCGTTGTTCATCAATAAACTTGCACTAAGGTGATTTCACCTTCTGGAAATTATTCTGGTTGTCATCTTGCATGCGTTAGGGCTGTTGTTGTTAAAGACATATTTTATCCAACAAGAGAATAGACC
Organism: Rossiulus vilnensis; assembly: GCA_034700785.1. Taxonomy (NCBI): domain Eukaryota; kingdom Metazoa; phylum Arthropoda; class Diplopoda; order Julida; family Julidae; genus Rossiulus; species Rossiulus vilnensis. Next base: position 971 of record JAQIXS010005128.1, read on the forward strand.
GAGCCTAAACCAATTAGATATGTTCAGTTTATAGATTATACCATCCAACACAGAGAAAGCTGCACCTATGCCTAACGGGATGTTAAATGAGTTATCGGACAGGAAAGATTAATCGCACTAAAGGATGTTGCATTCTGTTGGTCGATTTGAATTCCCAGTGTGTCCTTTAGTTGGACAGACTTACAGAAAACGATATGTTATATTTCTATGCCTAGACCCCAGCTTCAGCGTGCTTGTTTATTATTGTGACCAACAGTCCAAGCTGGGGAAAAAATACCTGCCAATTATTCATTAATTCGATGCGTCGACGGGGATTAAGGGGGTAGCGACAGGTCATCATTGGGCCGAGAGGTGCTGCGGCGGATTAAACTCCCAATTAATTAGCGAGGGATCAGCAATTACATGAGCAGAAACCGGTCACGGTTCGTCAACGCATCCGACCCCATAGAGGTCGCGAGCTTTGATCCGTTTGGGGGCGCTGCAGAAAGACGCCTGTAATTAGTATGCCAGGCACACGACTGATCAGCATTGATTTCAAAAACACGACCAGATCCCCTTTCAACCAACCCATTGAAAAGGCCAGAGGAGCCGAATGGAAAAGAAGTTGAAAAACGGGTCAAAACTACTGAGGCACAAAAAAAAAAAAAAAATCAAGATCAGAGCGAAATTCTTTGGCCCAGGCGTTCGCATCGTCAAGGAGGAGTGGAGGGTATTTTCCGCGTAAAAAACGCCATAAACCTATCAAAAATTCAGATTAAGAAGCACCTGTTTAGGCGAGGGGGGGAGGGGGAAAAGGTGAACGTGATAAAAAGCCAGTGTTTAGACATTCCCATCTCCTGTAAACCTCCCTTTTTCTGGCCTTTGCGGTGTGGAAAAACCGCGCACTGATGGATTTTGGGGGAAAAAATACCAATATTTGGCGCGGGCTAAAGAAGTTGATTAGAGGATTAGGGGGCTTTAATCCCATTAAACATTCGCGAACAAAAAAGAAGAAAACCTACCATTTCTGTATTTTCTGCACACCCTCTTTGAGGGAAAATTCATCAGACTTCAAACACTCACAGTTTTGCAGAATCTTCAATGCTTAGTTTCGGGAATCCATCTTTGCCTTTTGACTCCGAATTCCACTGAATTCATTTGCAACTCACCTAATGTTGGTCGGTAAAGCTTGCCAAACCACTTATCTGAAATTCAGAAATTTTCCTGATTTGAAAAAATTCCAAAAATTACTACATTAACTAAGAGTATTAATCCAACGGAAAAATTTATCCCAGTTATTTTCCAGAATGCCACTTCAAAGAATTCCACATAAAGAACGTAGGGGCCATCCATAAAGGACGTCCTGGAATTTTCATGACTGATTCATACAATGTTCGTGTACATGCATTTCAACTACAATCATCAGTAAATTAGAATACGTTCATACGTTTCGCTACAACAGCCTTCTGGTTTAATGTCCATGGTACACAACCTGATTTTTTCTAAAGCAAATACAGTACGTGAACGTGAATACGTTTTTGAGGCATACGGAAACATCGGTCACTAAAATTTCCAATGGTCATCTTTTTTTTTCACACTTTTTAATGGTGTAACCCTGAGCATCCTGTTTCGTCGGGATGAGCAACTCAAACTTGATAATTGTTTTTGCTTTTTTAAAGTGGATTTGTCATTTGAGAGCTAACTTCAGCTAAGGCCGGTGACAGCAAATGGTGTCACGCGAATCTTCAGACTATTCAACCATTTGTGTTAAATATAAAAAAAATTATTTTTCAAATTTTGATTAGCTTCTTTAAAACTACGTATTGGAATATTAGTTTGAAGCTAAATAAAATTTGAATTTATACATTCTAGCCAACAACTTAAGTCATTTTCGAATTTTTAAATAAGAAAATGAGATTTGCAACCTATCCTATACGTAATTTATATAGGGTTGCATGCAAAAACATGTTTCGTTATACAGCATTTCGCTTTACAGCCAACTTTCCAAGAACGTACAGTACCTAGGCCGTAAAGTGAGTTATGAGTGCATTAGTTCACTTTTCAATTCTTTCTGCATTACACTCGGAACTCCAACTGACTATCTGGACGTCCACTTTCCTCGAACCCCTCCTCCACCCCTGTCCGGCAGTGTCCAGTTTTGGAAGACTATCGTCATTCCCTCCCCCGGACGTCTTGTATGGATGGTCCTTACCCGCTTCCATTTTTTCTTCTGATTGGAACAGTAGCACGCGCGCAAATTCGATTTCAAAGCGCGTGCACGTGCGATTCTAGAATGTTGACTTAGAAAACTTGGAATTAAGTTTACTCCCATTTTTTGATTTTTTCATTATTTTTTGACTGTTCAAATCAGTCTTTTAACTAGTAAAAATGCATTTTTTTTGACACCGCTGCACTCCCTTTGCTACAGGATTGCAGGGATCCTGGTCTCCCCCTCTATTAATTCCCAGAAACGATGTTGTAAAAGCGTGATCGCCTCTTCTTGATCATGCGTTTGTCACGAAATATGGCGTGACCGGTCAATCAATATCCACGGACTGTTAACCAAAAATGTCTCATTATAGTTAACTACCTTGGGTGATGTCAGGAGTATGCAGGTATGCCTAAATTGTATTTCTGCACATGTACATTATTAATGGCTATGGACAAGAGTGCATCAACAAGATTTCACTCTACTGGACTGACAAATAATCGAAGCAGTTTCAATGCAAATGCAATGTCATTTCTAATTGTAAAAGCAGAATGCTGTATGTTCAACAGTTACGGCGAAATGCTGTACAGTGTACATGTATAACGAAACAAACATGCTTTACATACAAACCTACATGCTTATAAATTGCATAGGTCCTGTCCCGAATCTCATAAAAAAATTAGAAAATTACTTACCGTAAGTTGCTGTTGGCTAAAACTGTATAAACGTAAATTTTATTAAATTTCAAACTAATATTCCATTGCGTACATGCACATGTAGTTTAAAATTAAAGAAGCAAATCAAAATTGAAAAATAAAAATACATGTACTGAATAACACAACTTTTGAAAAGTCTGAAGATTCTCAAAACACTATTACTGTCACTGGCCTTAGCTCTCAAATGAGAAATTCATTTGATGTTCCTAATAAATGAATCAGCATGTTCATAGTTACACCATTTCAAGGTGTGAAAACAAGGGTGAACATTGGAGATTCTAGATTCCTAAATGCTTCCAAACACTTCAACATGTACATGTATTAGAAAATATAAGGTTTCATGATTTTTGGCCATGATTTTGGTAAGTCATAAAATCAAATTCACATGGTCATACTGTACATGGTCCTAACAACAGAAAACCGCAATAGCGAAACGCCGTATAAAGAGCGGCTGTAACTTTTTCACTAACAATAACTTTCATTCCGTTCGTTCACAATTGAGAAAATAAAAACAAAGTTTAGTTTAGGTTATTCAACTTCTTCGAACTATTGGTCGCTTCGCTGCTGGATTTTTATTAATATTTTTTTTCTTCTGTTTTTTGTCCAAAATTCCAGTAAAACTCGGTTGTTGTTGCGCGTTTTTTTTTGCTTGCCTTTTCAGCGAAAACACATGCGGTTATTGCGGATGGGGTCGAAGGTTGGGACAATTCTTAAAAACTTCCTTTTGCCCAGAGCGAAATTCCTCGCGTTTCTCCCTTGATTTATGCTAATTATGCACGAAGCGCATTTAAAACATCCCGGAGCGCCAATTACGCCTTTTCTAGTAAACCAACCCAAAACTAATCTATGGTTTTTCAATTACTATAATCAAAGCCAGAAGTCAAAGGGTATACGCATTTATGACGTCACAAGCACGGGCACCGGTTTTTAAGATTGAAATTTTTAAAAAAAATCCGATTTTGAGTATCATACACAAAAATATGTGAAACAAAAAACCTTTTAATTTTTGTTAACAATCATTTTTTTAAACAATATTATGTATGATTTTTGTGCATAATGGGCATCCTTTTGGGGTCAGCCTTAAATCATCTTGAAGTTGAATAAAAATTATTTTCGTATTGTGTTATTTATTTTTCACTTGGTGAGAATTTCCATTGCTTCTCACCCTGCATGGGTGCAGTTTTTCTACCAATGCTCCAAAATTCATTTTTCCTTTTTATATACATGTACATATACACGCAGTTTCTTTTTTTCAGCTGAATAAAACAACTTTAAACACCCTGAAAATATCTTTGTTCACATTTTTTTCACTTTTATTTTGTAGGCAAACCGAGCGACACCCATGTTTTGTAATTCCATTGCAGTATGCGTGAATAATTTGAAATTTTTTTTAAGGTGCAGTTTTTCCACATTTTTAAACCATCCTTAAATGCGCTTCCTCGCCTCTGTAATCAGGATTTCGCATCACGAATATACGCCTAGCTAATTATTTTTAGTTGGCTTTAATTACGGCCAATTAGCATTACGACACCCCCTAAACTTCCTAAATATATTACGCATCTTATAATTTGTTTTATATCCACCTCCTATGCGCCAGTTAATTTCGCACTTTCTTTTATGGGAGGACAATCACGAAATCCGTTAATTAGAAACTACATCACTCCTTCGTTAGAATAAATACACGGAACTGTGCATACATTTTTAAAAAATTATGTACAAAAACGAAAAATACAGCAACAATTACATGTACATTGTATGTATTCAAAATTAATCCATTTTACAAACCTGTTCTTGCCTTTGTTCTATTTTCCGACCATTTCTGTTAAAAAACTTTATTAACTCTGGGATCTACCCAAAAACACGAATATTTCATCCATTTTCGAGGTAACTAACTCGTTATCGGGGATTCCTTTATCGCCTCCCAATTTCCAGTCGAAATGATTGTTATTTGTTAAATGTTGCGCTGATGGATGGGTGTTTTTCATTCCGCCCCGAAAAACTAAATATACAGCCGGCAGCCGAGTGGGCTTGGCGTGAAAAACGTTGGCCCTCCCAAAATGGGCTCATGAAAAAAAACCAAAAAAAAAAAACAGCACGGTCATGACATCCGGACTGGTTGTAACGTACGCGTAGCACGAGTACGTGTGCTATAATCCAACGCAATAAACCCGTCTTAGAACGCCAATGTCATAAGTTGGCATTCCGAGCTTCAGGGGGGATTAAAAAACGGTCGTAAATTATTTAAGAAACGCTTCGATAAATCTTGCTTCCATCACATTCCTCAGTCAATTAGCAAGGACCCCAGATATGGACTGCCACCATTTGAGCTGCGTATCGCGCAGCTTTGAAAACCTGTTTCGATTACCCTTCTGGGTTGAACATTTCAAGCACGAGATGGCGTCATTTTTATACACATGTATATAAAAAAACGAAATAATAACAATACCCCTAAGGTTGAATTTGACAAGAAATGTATCTGCCAAACCTGCTCAAGATTGAGCTCCTTGGAAAGGTTCTCCATCTTTCCATATGAAAATCCACAGACTAAACTTTAGGTCCTTAAACTGGTATTAAAAAGTCATTAAATTGGCACTAAGGTCATTTAATTTTCTGGTAAGGTGGAGCAGAAACAATTAGACGATTAATGCAGTGAAAATGAATAAGATATTAACTACTAAACAAAAGAAAATTACATTTTGAATGATAAAACTACCCTGAAGATAGCCCTGTGAAGATCTGTTCAATTCTCTAAATTACCTCAACTGTCGAGTCAGTAATGTTAATTGACCAAGTTCTGAAGTTCCCCTGCCTTAATTTTAATGTAAATAATTTATATTTTCATAAAGTTACATTGTTTTATAAGTGAACGTAATATAAACACACATGATTTTTTTAAGATTAAAAAAAAAAAAAAAACTACATGGTTGCTGCTGTGAAGGAATTGATTGCGATTGCGATAATAAAATGTGAATGAAATTTCAGAACTGTATTACAAGTTAATACAATTTTTTTTGTCCTATTCACGTCTTTTACTGAACTCCCAAAAATAAAATTACAAAAGTAATGAATCTAGTGCTGGTTTAATTATACAATCCAAATATGGGTGTGGTTGTAATGATAAATCTCTCGTGATCGAATTTTATATCTGGCCTGTATACACACCGAATTTATTTATGGTCCTTTTTGAGCTAAAACATTATTTGAATACAATTATTTCGTCTCGAAGGATGACTTATTTGGCAAAATCCGTCCAACGCATTCCTTTGATTAATCTGCGTGTTTAGAAAATAGACATTTTCGACAAGGGCCAACCGAAACAGACAAATCTGGTGATTATAAAACCGGCGTGTACTTTGTTTACCTCGATTGTCTCGTAGTGAATATTTATTGCGGAGAAAACCTTCCCCAAATTGGACGTCAGAAAAAGAAAACTGATTTTCATGAATGAGCATTATACGAACACACGAACAAAACAAACGAAAAAAAAATCATGAATGAAGCGAATCTAGGTTAAAAACCCTCTCGAAAGATTGCAGAAGTGAATGAAAAATTAAGACGATATTAGTAGAACGACCTCGTTTCCTTTTTAGGCGTTATATTAGGTCAGGTAAACATCATTTAAATCACCTTATTACGGCGATAAAGTGAACTAAGGTGGCGCCACCGCAGCAACGTAGGTGGCAGTAATCAAAGTTGCGATTTGGGGAACACGTTCTCGCAACGTTCACGTTTACTACCCCACAAGCGATTTCAGAAACGTGAATTGAGTGCTTTTTAAACATACTAGCTGAGATAACCCCCTCGCACCCAACCGAAAGTGCCAAACGGGTTCTTGGCACCCAAATACCCCATTTCGGGTACTGGACCTAAGGGCGCTTGGGCACTCGATGTCCATGAAAGGCCTGGGAAGTAGAATTACCTTTTCATCTGAGACATTTTTAGGTTCATACCTTCAAAATTGTGCGAATGAATCACGGCAACTGGACAGACAAACATTCCTCAAAGATGTCAATACCATAGATTTAGAGTTTTAGACTTCTCTAGATTCACGATATCCAGCGTAAAAATGTTTCATTTCCATACCAAAACACAACTGCATTTGGCAGGCCCCTTAAGTTAGGCAAACAGTGATAGCTCGAATCTGATTTTCTATTTTTTTAATTCACCATAATTTTGCTTTAAAATTATTCTGTATGAAATTCGCTGCCTATCGATATATTAGTTCGTAAATAAAATATGTCTACATCGTTCACGTGTCACGTGCGTACTTTTGGCAGACAAGATGAAATATTTTGAACGAGATTGTGTACAATACTGTACAAATTTATATTTTTCCAATTTGTTTGATAAGTTCTGTAAAGGATTGCCCTGTGTGTGTGTGGTCACCAATTGGTAAGTTTAAAAATGTCTTCCTGAAAGTAGGCCTAATTGGTGAAACACGTTTACCTTGGAAACGCCTTGTGAATTAAACCCGTGTAGGGGGTGAGGGGAAGTCACACTTGTTAGTGGTTTCTGACGTGTTCTACCACTTCCTGATTAGCAGTGACGTAGCACTAGACGTGGGGGTGAGTGGTTAACAAGGTTATCCACTTAAAGGACAAGAGCAGGCCTGACATGCCACAACAATACAAGTACAACGAGTAATTCGATTGTTAGGTGATAAAGTACTACCGATAGTTGTTTAATTAATAAGGTTAAGGTCGTTTCTGATAAGGTTATTTTACTGGTCGAGTGCAAAATTATGACCACTCTATATACTATTTTTTTTACAATTCTCATGAATGGCCTTAACTAAGCTGCTTCGTGTAAGGCAATGCTAAAATACGTTGATTAGAAATTCGAAAGAAAATACATTTTACGTTAGCAATCCGGGGTTTCCACCGAAATTAAACTAAACTTCCCTGACTTTTTCAGGTTTTTAAGAAGAAAAAAATTCCTGACTATCAAAAATGCTTTTGGAATAAAATGGAAAGAAAATTTACCAATTATTGATATTTTTATTATTTCAAAAGTTGAAAGTAGTCCAGATGAGGCTGCGTGATTTATTTGGAGAAAAATGACAAAAAAAACAACTGATGTCATAATGTCTCTTACATGTGCCCTCCTATTTCCATGTTAAATGACATCAAATTTCAATATAAATGAATATTTCTGGATATTTTATTAAATGATATTAGGGGAATATTTAGACGTTATTTTCGTTGCTTGTTTACAACGAGGATAGTAGGTTTGCTTCTGCCTTTTAGGTGCCGCGTCCATAAAATCCCACCACCAAACTAACATTTGTGAAATAATGTTTTCCAAATTTTGATTTCTGACTATCTCGGCGTGGAACTGAAAATGTATTTCGGACTCGCCTAATTTCTTTTTTGGGTGAATAAATATAAATAGCCTCGCTTTCAACAATACGTGGTGTACACGAGGGGCGGTTTCGTTTTTCGACTATTTTTCAACGATGTGGGCGTTTATATTGTGCTGGAATTTTCGTGTTTTTGAGTCGTCTCCAAGCTCATGCGAATAAAGTCTGCACCCCGAGCATCTCGGTAAACAAATAAACCCCGCATCGCCAAAAATGGTCAAATATCACGCATTACAAACAGCAAATGAAGCTTTAAAAATATTAAAATAAGTATATGCAAAAAAAAAAAAACGACGTTATTCATTCGTGGAATGAAACCCTTTGAAAACTTTACCCGCGGAAATTTTCGCGAATAAAAAAAAGAAATTTCCAAAAAGTGCGAAATCCCTGCCAAGTGAACGAGTTGTCCGTCTAAATTTAACTTTTCGACTAATAAAAGCAAGTTGAGTGCAAACAAACTTCATCCTTGTTGTACCTTGTTGGAGAAATTGTCCCACTTGAACGAAAAAAAATCGGGGAAAACGATAGTCTGATAGTCGGTTTTAATTTCCAGAAATTTATGGTTGTCTCTCTTGAAATAGCTTTTAAAAAGATCTTTCACCAAATGAATTTTTTTTAAAAAATACAGACTTCCTGAACTGCAAAAGGCGGTTGCGCCAATCTCAAGTTAAATGGGACATGAGATCCGAGGAATAAGCGTGAAGAAAGGGATGTCTGTCTGTCCTGTTGCCAGAATGCATTTGTGCAAAATTTCGCAGAGGTCTATTAATTACAAAGTCGAATGCCCTAAAAAAACGCAATTCATATTCAATTTCCACACTATGTTATGTGGAATTGTTTTTCATAAAGGAAACAGGACTACAACATCAGAGAGTTTATGGACAGTTTTAGTACCTTTTTTTTAGCCAAAATGACGTCAAATAGTTTGTCCAAATAAATTACCTATAACTTCATGAGGACAATCCATGCTTTTAACTGGAAATTAATGGGAGAGAGGGACAATAAGGGGTTAAAAATTCCCAAAGTCAAACGTCATTCTGCGAAACAGTACAAGAACTCTGTGAAGTCAAAGTCAGACGCTATATCCATTGCCAACACTGATTTTTGGAGGCTCGAAAGTACGAATTCTGGACCCAAAGACTGGGTCGGGCCATACTCATACTCATACATCAATTTAAGGTGCATGCATTCCTGTCGTTTACGATTCCTGGCAAACAGCATTTCCTTAAGTGAATACGTGTATACTAAAACTTGTTTAAGAGACATCCAGCGCCAAATTACTGTACACATTTGATGGTATGCGCTCGGATGCAACTAAGAATACTTTTCAAGGCGCCTTATAGACTAAATACATGCATGCACATTGGGGGAATGAATTGGGTCGGGGGGAAAAATAACGTAATTCTGGTTAAAACAGCTACGTGTTCAAATAGATTTCTACCATTGTGCTTTGCTTCCCTATCCACTATCATCCGAATTCAGCGCCCCCGTTGCCTCATTGAATGGCTTGTGTGTGCACTACTGGTCGACATGGCGTTCATTTATTTGGGCAAAAATGACCGAAAGTGACGTCATATCGTGGATGCAAAACCAATAGCAATGACACAAAAACACACTGCAACTATTTCAAATGTTTGGCAGCATTTCATTTGAAATTATTCATACTTTTCTTTGCTGGGGTTTAGCGTAGTTGTTGAAAGGTCGTTAAGGTTGTATAGTTTCATGTATTATTAGTTAGGCGTAGCAGAATAAGGCATGCAACTATTGGAGTGTGCCTACAACAACAGTAAGTACGTGTGTACACGGCTTTCAGCCCTGAATGTGCATGTATTTCTTGCTTGGTACGCTCATTTATACTTTGCGAAGTGAATTAACAATTTCCTTTTTGTTCTGGGTGTGGTCTCTCGTTGTTTAGCCAGACACATTCTTCATTCGGAACAACATTAGAGCAGCATTACAGTGTCAACCACTCATAACCTATAAAAAAGGTAGATAGGAGGAGGGATAGAGGACAACAAAAATTGGCAAATGGGAAAAAGCCCACACCAAGAATTATCGTCATGTCCAAAATAGTGGCCAATCTGGCAAAATTATGAAATTCCAAGCCCAGATATTCGTTCTCGAATTCGTGAACGACATCAATAATATCAATAAATTACATTTTAATGATTGTTAGAGTAACACGTGTGAGTATTAATTTTGTTTTGAAAAATTATTTTGGCATTTTCTATTGAAAATAAATGTTTCGGCATAATTGTTATTTTCTGAAAATCTAATTCAATGACTTTTATGGATTATAACCACCTGTATATGCTGTAAATTTGGAAAATAATTTAGAACAAAACAATGTTGCTAAACATAAACAAAATATTGAAAGCAAAATTTACACACACACACACAAAATTACAGTAGAAAAGCTTTGGTCAGTTATAATAAAAGTAGTTTTAACGTGTGTTTTAATTCAAAGTTCAATCGATGCTTTGACAGAACTGTCCACAGATGGCTCTTCAATGCGACAAATACGAGTATTTTCCGTTCTTAACGCATAACGCACAAGGACGACCCCAGGTGATCTATCTGAGGAAATCCCATGCAAGTGAAAGAAAAGTCAATTCATAAAAATATAAAATAAAAACCTCAAAACAATATGCATTGTTTTAATGTTAAAGACGCTTTATGTTCGCCACTGTTACCCATTTTTTTGTTTTGTTTATTCCACGCTCAGGGTAGCAAAGGTTGCATGACGGGCATTTATTATTATTTCTTACACGATGGCAAATCATAAAGGATGTCAAGAAGGAAAAAATGGAGACGCGCAACATCCGCTTCCGCTTCATTCACAACTCATTTTCGCGTCATTAAATTGCAATTTAAATTCATTTGACTGTAGCCATAGTGACGTCATAGGGTTAATTCACCTATCTTATACAAAACTGCATGTGTTAAGACTTGCACGAACATGTACAGCATATTGTAATTACATTATTGAAAAGTCAAAACAAAGCAACAACGCATGTGCCAGTTTAAGGGCTGTCTATAAAATGGACGGATGGACTTGTATTTGGAACATTGTGACATCATCATTGTGAAAATGACGTCCCTTTTGTTCAAATAAATTAATGTAATCTGGACCATGCGTGCTACCTGTGAGAGGAAGATTAGGGGGAGGTGATGTGTCTAAGAGAATGTGGTTAGGGGTCAAAATTCTGTAATGCACTTGCATGAATAACAGGTGTGACAATGCATTTCACAGCACATTGTTGACATTTTCGAAATAAATTCTGATATAAACGCTATACATGTATGTATGTATGCTCATTATTCTCATAACAGAGAACGTTATTGTTTTTTATAAATATTTTCCCTTTCTGTTTAATAAAAAAAAGGGAAGTTTTCTCCTTATTCAAATTATTGATAATGAAACAGCCAAAACGACACAGGCCCCCAAATGGTATCGCGTCAGAACTTCGCGGACATCATGATCGTGGTCACTATCATCCCCAAATAGTTTTCACAATCTTTTTTTCAAATTAATTTGGATTGTTTTATCCTCCAAGAACAAACATGATGTCGAAACAGCCAAAACACGATACTTCATTGCAGCAAACTACATGTATTTTAACATTTTAACATACTCTAGTATTTTAACATTATAGATTTGCGATCGTACATTAGTTCGGCCAGAATAAGCAGGGAGAGCTAAAGTCCTCAAATTCCACACACACACAAACTCTAATCATGTTACTCAATTTTATAATGTATGCAGTGTAATGATCACTTCAATCACAATCTCATACAATAAATCATCCGTAACTATTGTACAGTGGAATCTTCCAATTAAGTTACAATATTAATTGATTGATTTTCGAATTTAAAATCAATCAATCAAGCAATGAATGAATGATGACAATCAATTAACATACACTGACCATTTGCATGTATGTAAATTATCACAAGTCAATTGAAGTCGCGGGTAATCGTTGTAGTCTTCAATATACAGGCAGTTCGATTTATTCAATCACAATCAAGTCCCATAATTTGCATTTGCATGAAAAATAGTGCTGTGCTTTTCGAATATCAAATATCGAATGTTCGAATATATTCGAATATTCGAATATTCGAACTGGGA
>JAQIXS010005129.1:0-13356 GCA_034700785.1 Rossiulus vilnensis
TCTCTAGGTTAATTGCTATGCTTATGCCTAATTTGCACAAACCTCAATGCCACTAGAGGTATGCACCTCTTTGGAGGGGGTGTCACGATTCTTGCTGCTCAAGGGGCATACCTTTGAGGACTATGTGCATGTGGCTGAGTGTTTGATTCGTATATAGAGAATCTGTGTGAATAAACGTTTTCAAACCGTAATTAAGCTTTTTTCTCGACTTATGTGCCTCCCAGTTTACAGGATATGTACTAAGATCAACTAAGTATGCATACATGTATAATTAGAAAAGTCCTTATTTTAATACAGCCATGTTTCGTGCATGGTTTTACAAGTAATATTTAACTTAACTAGTTTTATAATTTCTAAATGCACTAATTGTAATACATACTTCATTCGGTTTTTTTCAGAAATCTCACTTATTTAATATATAGAATCGCCATACCTGGGTACGAACATGTATTGGTCGTTAAGGACATTTCGCATAAAGATGATTTATCTTATTGGTAAGTTTTAAAACCTGGATAATTACTGACTAATGAAATTATGGTGGACCACAATCCAGTGCCTTATGGTTGACCCAAAAGGATGCCCACCATACGAAAAAAAATTACTCTTACATTTAGCGTGTTATTATTATTTAAAAAAAATTTAAATGCATGAAAATTTTAATAAATTTGAACCAGCAATACAAGATTGCAATGCAGGAAAAACCCATTTTTGATGGTCGTGTAATGGTTTTTTTTCAAATTTAATTTCTTGTAAATAAACTGGACTTTCAAATTATAAAACGTGTAAATAAGCATGGAAATAAGTTTAACAATTATATCACCTATTTGAAGCACGGATGTTTAATTTTTTCTCCTGGTGAGCATCCTTTTGTTTTAGCCATAGAAATTATCGTGCAAAGTATCAAAATTAATCCTTTACGTTTAATTTAATCTTTTTATTTTTTTATGACGCAGGTAGTCTTTTGTGCTGCATTCAACTCGTTAAGGCAGACGGTCAAAATGAAACACATTCATCCAAATCTTTTAAGGTTTGTACAAGCCTATTTAAAAAATTAGGAAGGGTTTAGGTGAATTAAGAGATTTTAATAAATAAATATCTTGGTGATCAATCAATACGTATTCAATAGACAAAACCCTCCTTTCGATGACAGGTTTTTCATTCCTAATACAAACTTAAGTTATGATTATTTTTTATGTTATGTATTATTTAATACCAGCAATAAAAATTACTCTCGTTTGTCACTAATTAATGGGCCTCCAAAGACAATATTTACGAAACTAGTGCATGGACTTATTAAGAGCTAATGGAAGCAAACAAGCATTTGGAGCAGTGAATTGATTTGTATTTTTTATTTTCATTAATTCTTTTCGAAGTATTGCATGCATCAATACAATAGATAAGTTTAAAGTGAGAGCTATGATTAACTTTTTTTTTAAATTTAATATTCAAAATTGATGTCATTTTTTACGACCACATTACTATCCTTTAATACCCTATTTTTGTAATGAAGTAAATCATAAATATATGAAACCAATTATTAATAATATCGTATAATTTTTGTTACTACATTATAGAGATCTTTTGATTTTCCTCCGATATTTTACCCTGGCCCAGACAACAAGTTCATAACAGTAGCACCACCCCCTAAACTGCCTGACAATCTAATGGTTTTCGTCAACAATTTGGGTTCTCCAGAAATAACCACTTTTCGTCCACCTCTTACATCTAATGACGACCAACCAACTCCACCAGCCCAAAAACCTCATCAACCTTCCAAGAGTCGTACAAAGCCATTTAGGACATCAACACCATTTCCATCGAAACATGTGCAACAAAATTTCAACAGCATTCGCACTCCCAAATTTCATAATTTTCCAACAACACCCACACCTTCAATTCGGGCATCAGATCCTCCGCATTTCAGACCAGCTAACCCCAGTTCATCAACAGCGAAACCACTCAGGAAGAAGCTCTTCCGGGACCATCTTCAACCGACTACATTTAGACCAAATAACGGACAACGTTTCTCAACGCCAGCAAAACCATTCCAAGATTTTCGACAAAACTTTCACAATGAGCGACCAGACCACATTCTAGAGCATTTCCAAGAGCGTCCAAAGCCACCTAAACCTCACAGATTCCCGGGAGATTTGCGACAACGTCCTGTTCCTTCAGATCGTCCCGAATTTAACTCCTTTGACTCTAAACGACAAAAAAATGGCAGTCCTCCAAAGCATTTCCAGCCAATACCACCACAAACGTCATCCGTTGCACCTGTGTACGTGTCTAACAATAACCAAAAGCACTTTTCATCTACAAACCGCCCATTTACCTCTCCCCAAGAAGGACAATTTGGACATAGTAGTAAACAAATAAGGCCCCATAACCTCAATCCATTCTCATCACCACCACCAAGGATGAAAACTTCATCGCAATCGCCTTTCCCTAAAGGTCATCAAGGCAGACCTGTTTTTCCACGTCCATCCTCTCTGTTTCCAGGTAAGATGATAATTTCAAAACATTAGATAACAAGTAGAAAAATGCATGTAGATAATTGCAGAGATTATATATGCGGATAAATTATGCATGCAAATAATCTTACATACCATTCGTGAATTATTTATAAGCTTACAGCATATAAATCTTTAGAGAACATTCAAGCTGGTGTTATACATTAGAAATATCTTTATTAAAATTCGTTTTCGTGAATCAGTTTAAATTCTTCATTTTTATTGTTTTTCAAAGGTAATTGTTTTGCAGAAAGAATGCAGAACATTTTGTCAATATGTTCATAGCGAGTTCAAATATTTATACGTGTATTTACAGAAAACATGAACGATGAGAATCGCTTCAAGCTAAAACCTCAGCCATCATGGACAAACGATTGGGAAAATGGATTCCCAAGGTATAAGGAGCAGGATAACAAGCTAAACAATAATAAGACGCCAATGAAATCTTCTGCTGCTTCATTTTATCCACACAACAATGAAGAACGCAGGACTCCTGTTCTATCAACTAATGAACACCATGGACATAAATTTTCAAAAACAAGATTAAATAAATTAAATGACGGGCGTGGATTTCAGAGCTTTTCACCATTCAGCCATCGCAATGCCAACTCCAGATTTTCCTGCAAATTTCTAGAACCAGGTTATTACGCAGATATAAACACTGGCTGTGAGGTAAGTCAATAATCTTTCTGTTATATTTGCAGTTAATTCTAAATACTGACCTTTTTCAGGAAAAAATGATATTGTCATTTAGAAAATTGAAAACGCTCTGCATAATGCAATTGGAAATCCTTTTCTTTACAACCTTATCAAATCTTTGGTAATTTTTTACATGGCAAGCATTTTATTTTGCATCAATAAAATGAAGTATGCACATTATTAACTTGTAGAAGGCAGCATACTTTCATGCTGCCCTGAACTTTGGCCAAATATACGTACAAGTAAGCTCGTATGGATAGCTATTGTTAAGGGGAGGTCCTTGAAAATATTCAATTCCATTGGAACTGGAGGTTAAATCAATATTATTATCAGTATAATATCAGTAATTTACAGAAGTAAAACCCAATGAAACGACGTAAAAACTTGACATGATACGCACAACACTAATTTTAATGAAGAAGTTAGGGTTAATGAGATGATGACAGGTTCATGAACATCTTCGTTCGTAATTATATGCATTTTTTGCAATTGATGTGAACCATGAAATGTATAGACTTACAAATTAAATATAACCAAAATTAAATATTTAATTATAACTTTCAGACCTTTCACGTTTGCCATCAACGTCAACAGTACACGTTTAGCTGTCCAAGAGGAACTCGATTTAGTCAACAATATTTGATTTGCGACTGGGCCCACCGAGTGATATGTTCTCCATTTTCGGATTCGCAAAACTCCAAAGACTTTGTTTGATTCGCTCGTAGACGAATCTGGCAATCCGTCCGCTTGTAAATTGCACGCAGAAAAGAAGCTCCGAACACAGAATGGATAAAGAACTTTTTGTCTTGCATTAAAAGTTAACTGGCTGTTCATTTAACGTGAGCACATTGTAACGTATTAGCGCGAATAAAAAATCTATGCGAATTACTCTGGAAGATGTTGATTCGAAAGCGGTAAATTGCCCTCTTATTTTGAACATCAAAAAGAACATCAGCACGTTCAGTCTGCTGCAAAGTAGGCTGCAGTAATCCGCAATGAGGCACATGGGTGATTATTCGCCAGAGTATAAGCTATAGAGTGTCATTATTTCGCAAAATATGCATGCTAATTTACGGAGTCCTCATTGGAGAGCTTTGGGAGAGAGCAGTACGTGCATTGGTATTTTTGATTGGAGATTTTCAAATTAAATTTATTACGTTTGTGTATCTTCTCCTGATTTAAATGTAACAAACAATCCGTCCATCTTCTAATTTTAAACAGTTTGATCTTTTTCTCTTCTTTCTACTGTAGTTTAAAAATACAATAATGACGATGGAGTTTCAAAACATAGCTAACAAACAACGAGAAAGTCAACCAGCTTACGTCACAAAGAAAGCGAAATATGATAAAAAAATTAGATGTAAAAACGAGAAAAGAAATAATAAATACAACTGGGGAAAATGAAGTCGAAAACGACACTAATTTTAAATTAAAAAAGAATGAAAAACACGAGAATGACATTATTGACAGAAAATGTACAAGAATTATCAAAAATATTGTTGCCAAATTAAGTACGTAAAGTAAAAAATAGTAGGCCAAAAAGGAAAATAAAAATGCAAAAACTAACTGAACAATATTTAAAAATTAAAAGGCAAATTTGTAGCCCAAGTGATAATTATCACATTAAACACAGAAATTTGCCATTATAAAATAAACACTGCATGAAGAAAAAAACATATAAAGGAGATAAATAAAACTAAATATACTTGCAAGTAAAATAACGCAGAATAAATTAAGCACCAATTAACAAATACTTATATAAAAGTTCAGCAAAAGCCGAGCAAAGTGGTTTAGTGGCAGCATGTCCGTCTTGCATTTGGGAGACCAGGGTTCAAATCCCTGGTCGGCCAATTGTATCCTAGTTGTGGTTTTTCGTGGTTTCCACGATATTTCCAGGCGAATGCTGGTATAGTACTTCTGTAATCGGCCACGACCGAATTTCCTTGAGACAAAAAATAGCACAGTACTACAAATATAAAACATGTAAACACAAAAATAATCCTTAGATAATGAGTAACAAATTAAGCATAACAAAATCTGCGGAAGAACACTTTTGACATCCAAACGCAACTGCAAAGAAAGGAGAAATTGCCAATGTAACTTTCCATATCTTAGCAACTATCTTAATAATCACCATCATGATGGCATTGGTGTAGTTCTAATTCATAGATGTAAAGGTGATATTTATAAAACAATCGAAAGAGAAAAAGCAATTTGTATGAAACAAAAACCTTAAATAGCAAAAAAAATCACATCTGTCGCATCAGATAGTTGAGATAAAAAAGTAGGCTATTCAAAAGTATGTAGTTAAACCACAATGAATTATTTATTTGTCATACTGAGATGAAAAACGTACAGAGTCCTATTGCGGACTCCGTACCTTGGTTCTAGTTGAATATGCACTCGAACGGCGTCCCATACCATTAAATTTATGTGCTAGTTGATTGACACGTAGCGCCTCCTAACGGGGTATTTCTATCATCTATCGAGAGTCGAAAATTTGATACTTTCGTCGCATTCTGTGTAGGAAGTGATCTTATCGTGCAATTTTTAAAAAAATGTAAGTTTTACAACTATCCGTGATGTTTTTTTTTATAATTACTTGATCGTCAATATTGTAATTAACCAACTAGAGTAACCATTAAAAGAAAGTTCATTTGTAGATGCATGAATTATTCAGTTTGCAAAACGCGCGGCTTTAGGCCTCGTGCGTTTTCATCTGATCAGCGTACATGTAAAGTACATGAACAGATATTTTGAGAAACATTTGTTCATCTGTTTTTCCGATCGCATTTTCTACTTGGTACCCGGCTTCATTGATTCTTTGGCAGTGTGTATGTACTGGTCGATTTCAGCTTCTCAGATTTCAGTTTAGCTCTCTAGCTAACTTATTTGGTAATTAATAGGAAATTGCCTTGTTTACGAAGATAATTTCAACTAAAAGGACGATAAATCTACGAAGATAATAAAGTTGATTTGGATTCGCTTTGACTATTTTTGATTTTTTAAGACAGCTTGAAGAACCATTTCACTGCTATGCTTCTGGTTCATCCATGTTCTTTCTGCAAAAGTGAGCATTAATGAAACCCAGAGTCAACAGTTTGGAGCCCAATAGTAAAAAATCCTGTTTAGAACTAAATTAGCAGCACAATTGAAAGTGTGCATTTTCTACTATTTCGTTATGAGCTAGGCAAATGCTTGCAACCTTTCAAGAGTTCTGTTGCTAAATTTAAATATCTAGATGCAAATTTCCTGTTTAGTCATTTATGCTCAGGACTGAATCCTAAATAATGGGCTCTTAACTTTCCTTGCGCATAGGGCTGGATTAAAAGTTTGAACTAGCAAAGCATATTCATTTTTGGGATGATGGGGCTTTTGTTCTTAGGGTCAATCTCATTCAACAACCCCCAAAAACATCCCATTTCATAAGCCAGTAAAAGAAGGTAAACATGTCCGCAGCTACACTTGCTCTTGTAAACGCATTTCTATGTACATGTAGTTTGATTTCAGGGACAACATTATTCTGCTATGACAGCGTATGTTCAATGTATAAAAAAACAATTGCCCAGTGATCAGTGGCCCTGAAAACTGCAATTCTTTTTGAGTCTTCATAATCCTAATTGTTAATTATTAGTTTTTGGTCATTTTATCCACAATAACTTTTGTACAAGTTTTACATTAAAAAGACACCTTGTTGTTTCACAAATTGGTTTCAAATTTTTCTTGACCCTAATCACTGGCGATATGTAATTTTACACACTGTGCTTGCAAGTATTTATATTATGACCTCATGTAGACGACACAACATTATACAATGCATGTTTCATGTGATGTATCTATACATGATTGATAACTTCAGTATATATAAACCTACTGTAAAATGTTTTCCAAAACTATTTATGTCTTGTGTGACTTTATATTGGAGTCTCCAGTATGAAACCAGACTCAAATATCCTGATTTTCCAGCCTACAGTTTCGGACATTTTCGCTATTAATTAGCCATGAAGTTATGATTCTCTTGTTATTTTATTTTTTGGATAAAGCTATATGAGGCAAATTTTAGAAAAGCATTAAACTTTTAATTTTTTGCCTTGGATTACAGCATTTCAGCTAAGACCATGTGCAGTGTTGCAACTTCAATGTAGGCCACATACCACTGAGAATTATTTTTAGTTTTTTTTCCATTTTAAGAAGTCGCCATCTTGTTTCCTAGAGTGGCGCTGCATTTGAGCTACCATTTGTGTGCATAAACATGTAAATAATGCTGTTTTGGATGTCACAAAGTTAATTGAACCTTTTCATTAAGATGCAGTTGAATGTGCATAAACATGTTTAATAATAGTAATAACGATGTGTATTTTCAAATGCTATTAGAAAACGAAATCATGGCTGAGGAAGTACCGAATCCCAATGCAACAATAAATGAAATGGGATCATTGCTACCTGATGAGGTAAGCCTGCACCTGTAAAACGTAATTATTTTTATTATAAAATTTACAATTTTGCAAAACTCTTGTTCGTTTAGATTCAAAAACAAGTTCAAAGTTTGAAAGATTTACTACATGAAACTTGTCATGTTTCATCTGGAATGGAATCAAATGCAGATTTTAATAACGAAAATCTGTCTGGGTGTCCTGAACTCTCTGTAAGTTTTTCAAGAGCATATTTATCCTGCACATTATTAGTTAGTGTGGTTAAATTTATCTGTTTATTCTACCTTTAATAGCAAAATCAAGTGCCAATAAGTTCAGAAAATACGTGTACAAATCCTAAATGCGAACATGCCAATGAAAACAGTTCAAGTGCTGAATCGACTGCTTCAGCATCATCTGTGAGTGTTAAGTTATCTGTTCTTATCGATCCGACCGAGTGAAATCAAATGGTAAAAAATTATGCAATTTTTTTATAATGTTAGGGTTCATCCATCACAAATCAACAAAAAAGTGTAAAAGGTGCTGAACGATCTGAAAAACCACGTAAGGATGTTTCAAAATCAAGGCACAAAGAAGATCGGAGTATAGGTAATTATGGATTTTTATAACATGTATTTCTTGACTTTTACTATTTAGATTTATGAATAAGAAAAAAATGTTGTTTTTGTTTTGCAGAGCATGTGCTGAAGGCATTACACAGCTTAAAAACCCCTGAGGAAAGGCTTGCGGCTTTATGCAAAAAATACACCGACTTGTTGGAGGAGCACCGATCCGTTCAGATGTTTTGTAAGCAGAGCGAGCGTAAGAGTGCACAGGTATGTGCCTAAGAAATTGCTCTTCAAGCACTTAGTGCATTTTGTTTCTACAAGTACATAGCAATAATTGTGCCCTAAAGATTGGTACCGTAATATTTATTTGTATAAGCTAGAGCAATAACATCTATTTTCGTATATAGTGTAACACATGGTTAAGTACATGTATATTTTTTGTTTGTTTGTATTAGATGGCCAAAGATAAAGAGCAGTTGCAGACCGATTATAATAAAGCGATTCTGGCAAGGATCCGACTCGAGGGTCTGTGTCGAGAACTACAAAAGCAAAGCAAGCTAGTTAAAGACGAAAGTGTCTTGCGTGTCAGGGAAGAAGAAGAAAAAAGGAAGGAAGTATCTGCAAAATTTCAGGCAAGGCAAATATTTATGTAACACATTTTCTTTAAAAATACTGTAGTATGTAAGCTAGTGATTCTATTTTTCTAGACGACACTTACTGAAATATCTTCCTTGATGCAAGAGAACAATCAGAAGAACTCAGTATTGCGTGAGGAAAATTTAGAGCTTGGACAAAAATTGAAATCATTGGTTGAACAGTACGAATTAAGGGAACAGGTAACTAGTGGAGATGTGTACGACTTGTGCAGAGTTTCTGTTACTCTTGTAATAAAACTTATTTGTTCTTTTAATGTTTAGCATATTGATAAAATTCTCAAGCATAAAGAACTGGAATTGCAGTTGTCAGAAGCAAAACTTGCAAAGGCTAATATGGTTGTGTCTGAAGAGAAGGAGAAGTATTTGAGGGAGAAGCAGAAACTTTTAGAAGATTTAACGGAGTATCAGCGTCGCTGCACAGAAATGGCCAACAACGAAGTTCAGTTAAGGGCTCAGTTGAACATGTACACGGACAAATACTCAGACTTTCAAGATACGCTAACGAAGAGCAATCAAGTTTTCACTTCCTTCAAAGGTGAAATGGAAAAGGTATGATAACCCAAATCCCAATTATCCATTAAAGCCATTTTCGATTAACTTTGAAATTTCTATAAATCAAAATCATTTAGATGTCCAAGAAGATAAAGAAGCTGGAAAAAGAAACTGGTTCATGGCGAACAAGATGGGAAAACAGCAATCATTCGTTAATCCAAATGGCCGAGGATGTGAGTTGCTTGATACACATGTATTAGAACTAATATGAGTGGTATTGAATTCAGTGTTTTTAGTGCTAAGGTGCATGATACTGGAAAAACCCATTATTGTTGCCGTATGATAAAAGTGCACCCGATAGTTTTATTTATAATTTAATAAGGAATATACTCTTCAGTTTCGGGTCACACTTTTGTTTGTAAAAAAGTCATCCGAAGATGTGATATCATAACTTCAGTAATTACTTCTATTTGCAATATGATATAAATGCACCTGATAGTATATTCTTTATTAGATTAAAAATAAAACTATGTTATTATCAGATTTTGGGATCACGCTTTTGTTTGTAAAAAGGGCATCTAAAGATGTCCTACGGTATCATTGCCAAGGTTAAAAACCACATTCCATTCTTTTCAGAAACAAAAGAACGACATAGAACTGTCAAATGCTCAAAAAAAGATCACACAACTGGAAAAGCTGTGCCGAGCAATGCAGGTTGAGAGATCTGCTCTTCAACTACAGCTTAAAATCGAAAAATCGCAGCCAGGTGGCACTATTCCGGTGCCAGAAAATGGATCTCGTTTAATCGGTAAATGTCAGCTACGCAGTCTGTCCTTTGACTAATTTACTCCCGCTAATTCCAAGCGTGTATTTGCAGATAACATAAATTTGCATAATGCCCCAGCCTCCGATAATGCTAATTTTGAAGCTCCTAATGCAACGAATAATGAAACAAACTGTGAATCCGAAGTCTCCGGTTCTGCTGTTCTTCCTAGTCAGCAACCAGATTGCACGCTTGATGTGCAAAGTGAAACTTCCACGCCCGATGCTCCACCTGTGGATTTGTGAAAGGAACTCGAAGTCAAAAGTATTTCCTATTTGATATCATTGTGCTTTTCAAATTAGTTAGTCCTTTTCTATTTAGTTATTCTCATCGTGTGTGCTATTACATAGTGATTTCAACTTTTATTAAAGATGAAAGTGGTTGATAGCGTTGTCGAGTAAGACTTCTTGTAACTAAGGCCAATTTCTGAATTTTATAGCTACTAATAAGTTCAGCAATGCTTAAAACCCATTGGTCCTTTGCCAAGTTTTTTCATTGTAAATTTTTACTGGATGTTTTTGCTTTTGTTTTTATGAGCCTAGTGTTGAAGTTTGTATCAGAGTCCTGCATTTGTGTCCATGGCAACGTGTCAAGTTGAAACCAAACAATCGATATACTGACGCTTGTATTGATTATGCTTGGACTGTGTTAAACAGATTATAGAGGGTTCGCTAGGAGCTCTAAAATGTGTGCGTAGAATGGTATTATGGTAATATTGGAGCTGTGGTAAAGAATTTGGATTTAGCAGTTCTCATAGATTCAAAAAAAGGTAAGTTTTCCTTCGTGCATTGTGAAAAGGGCCCATCAGATCTTACTATGGATGCAGTATCGTTTTGACATAATTTGCTGTCCCTGTACAGTAAAAAAATGAATTGGTCATTGATATTTTATTTTTTGACGTAAACCATAATGCATTCAATGCATTGATGTTCAAATACTTATGAAGCAAAATGTGCATTGGACAATGTTTTATAAACTGTAAATCTTAAATGTCCTTCAGCTCATGTACTAATACTCATTTGTACAAGTGGAAGCCATCCTTATGTTAAATAGTTGATGTCCAAGTAATAGATTGACAATCAATAATAGTAATTGGAGTGTCAACCAGCCCTTCATTTAGAAACACGAGTCATTCAACCCGGAACTTCAGGCTATTTAATCAATATTATCGTGCCTTTTTTAAATTACTATGGCATGAACGACGAATTTCTAGGTTCAATTCACATTGTGGTAGAGCTGGAGCAAGGATTACTAGGGCACAAGTTACCGTTTTGCTTGCCACGTTTAATATTTTGATTTCGTCTTCGTCAATTTAATTCTCAGAATGGATTTGTCACCTGGGGTAAAATTACCTGCGAAACGGTTAAACTTGCCGTTTTATGCCATCCCGGATAATGTTAAGACTAGTTCAGAAATCGTCAACGAAGCCAGGGCATCGGTGCGATCAATCAATACCAAAAGACCATTTACACCGAAAGAAGACCAAAGACGGCTGTTTGAAAATGTCTGTCGACGTACGAGACCTCCGAGTGCTTGCAAGTAAACTTAATTTTTGATTACTGTGAAAATGAACCGAGGGGCTAACATCTCTAAATTGTGTACACCTGACTGTAACTTCTAGGATTTAAGCCTGAATCAAGGATTTCAATGACTCCAGTGGGACTTCAATGATTTTAATGACATTTCACTGACTTGATAAGTCGAAATAACATGTTTTGGTGTATTATATAGTAGACACCCTTAAGTTACGAGAAAGTGGATATAACATTGATACGTAGATTTTCCCTGACTTTTTCAAAAAATCATTATTTCCTTGACTATTCCACACAATTCCGATTTCCCTTAAAGTTCCAGGTTTCCCAGATTTGGGGAAACCCTGTCTTTGGGTGTGTTGACCAGAGGTCTTACATGGACAATTATATTCCTCCACCCCTTCAGGGGCGATAGCTTGACGGCATGGCTCATTGGTTTCACAGATTTCTGCAATTTGGCACAAGCAAACCACTTAAGAGAACGATTCATGGCTTAAAAACAGGGGTGATATTACGAAACGCTGAAAAGGGCGCTCAATCACATATTTGGTGATAACAAAGACCGTTAAGAGCGTAAGGCAATGTCAACCACACCGAGAAGCAAACGTTGCCTGCTACGCACTTCATATCTTTGAAATAATTTGGTGAAGGCTTTCTCCCTCTAATCATGGAATGCCAGGGACTCTGGAGACGGTTGCTTTGCAAGAAATCTTCCTGAATGAGGCTTGACCACACCTGACATGAGCATGACAAAGTTGAAAGATGTGCATGCTGTACAACCAGGGCTACAATAATACGATAATAGGACGTCAGGCAGGGATTTGCAGGTTAAATGTTAGCAATTTCTTCTAACAAATCATTATTTGTGATACATTTTTTAACAATTTTTCCCTTGCGTTCCCCTGATTGAAAGTATTTCGCAAACAATTTTTATGAAGAAAAGTAAGAAAAATCTATGATCGAAGATCTACCTAATAGATTTTACCTAGGCATTTTAAAAATAGCATAAAAATGTCTTAAAATATACGGTAAAACCCATAGTTTGGAGATCTAATTCTTCACACAAAAAAGTTGCTAATGGTGTTAATTTATAATAATAATATTAAAAAACAGTGCAGAGATGACGCCCAAATCTCATGATTTTTGGTTGTAATTCTAACATTTTGCCAATGGCGTTCCCTTGAGGATGAGCCCAAAAAAGCATGCCCACCATTCAACAATATTACTGGCACAGCTTTGGTTTATAATCTCAAATTCGCTGTTTATTTATACAAAAAAATATAAATTTAAAAAACGCCTGAAATGGGGCCTCCCTGCATGGCAATCTCCTTCGAATTTTTTCGGCAGATTTTTCAAATTTCTTAATTATTTTTATAAATAAACGGTTCATTTTGAGATTATAAACCAAAGTTGAAACCCTAGTGGACGACCAATTCCACATTGGTGAAAATTAATTGAGCAATTATAATAAGCATTTGAAGCCAAAAAATGTGCCAGTAACATTTTAGCAAGGTGGGCTCATTTAAGCAGAAATCCATCTTTGGAGAGACAGTTTTCCAAAAAAATTCGCATTCGGCATTACCATTAGGGAGCGTACATAAATTACGTAACCACTTGTTTTGGATTTTTAACCCCCTCCCCCCTTGTAACCAAATATAACCAA
>JAQIXS010005130.1:0-13356 GCA_034700785.1 Rossiulus vilnensis
GGACCGGCTCACCCAGGGGGAGGGGGGGGGGATGTGCAGACTCCCCCTGGTGTCCCGTTTCACATTATTTTAACACCTCGCTCGTTAAATTCCTTTTTATCCCCTCCTTTTCCTCGCTTCTGCCTCCATATTTTTTTACACATTTCCATTTTTTAGGACGGTCTTTTTTTTTCGCGTCCTCTCTTTTCTCCGTGCTCATTTCGTCTGATGAGTGCTGAGGCCCGCGCATTTTCTTCCGGGGAAAATAAGAAAAAATGTATAAAAAAGGATAGAGGAAAAGGAATTTTCTACTGAAATCCTGTCATACTTGGAATCCTTCCAGATGCAATTTTTCTCAGGGGGTAAAACCGTCGCGTTTCGGGGTTTCAGGGGCCGCGCGATGATAAAAGGCAGCAGCGAAATAAAAGAAGCGAATTTGCGAAAACAGCGTCTCCAATCCTCCTAAAATCAGAATGCTGATTTTTACACGGCGCACTTTTATTATATTTTCTACAACCGCCTGATATCCTCGAAATTGCTCGCGCGGGGGTCCACGGGCCTGTCTTTCTTCCAGAGACAATGAGATGGTCCCCAGGTTCGCAGTCGAAAGAGACAAAAACGTCTATTTCATTCCCCTTAAACTTGTTCATTTTCAACTTTTTTCTGTTCGTTTGTTTGTTTGTCTGAATTCTGCACATTTCTGAGCTCAGTGCAGACGCAAACATTCCACCTGACTGGAGACCCGTATTTTAAAGAGGAACTTTTCAAATAATTATTAAGGGCCGGTTGCACCATTGTAGGTTACAATTAATAGAAGTGCCAATAAGATTTGTCATTAGTTTGTGTATTATATCAAATTATTCTGGGTATGTGGTTTTTCTTCTATTTTTTGGTTTATATTTGCGTTATTTGTCACTCAGCAAATCCCTTTTTGGGACCTTGGATCTCCTACATCCTCTAAATACACTAATGTGTGGTTCGATCTTTTAAAAATGTACAATTTTTGAACGTTTTGCTTCATTTTCGTTTTTAGCTAATTTTTACTTTTTTTATTATATTTTAGCTTGCAAGCGGAAAGAGGAGCAGCCGACCAGCCAAGAACAAGCTCCTGCCCCCAAGAAGCCTCGTTTGGTGTTTACAGATTTGCAACGACGTACACTCCAGGCTATCTTTAAGGTATTTACTAACAAAAAAAACGAAAGGTTGAATTACTTCACCTGATCTAAATTATAATGAAAGCGAAAGTTGGCAATTTACTGGGAAAACCAAGCGCAACTTCCTTGAAAAGCAATTGTGAATTCAACCGCCCGCCTGAGTGCCAGGTAGGTGCGATTTTAGAAAGAAACGAATTAATAAGGTTTTCACGAGAAATTCATTACATTTTTATAATTAAATTTTTCAAAGAGAGCGAGAGAGAGAAAGCAAAGAGGAAACTTGTAAACGGAATTATGGATTTCCTCAATTCTTGGTACTGAATGAGTGCTACTTGTCATTCGTAATAATATTCAGCACAAGTTTTTGCTACTATTTATCAGTCTTATTTGATTACTTTTAAGACTCGATGAAGTGACTGGAGTATTTTTTTCGCATTGATGTTTATCCATGGGAAGCAAACTAATCGAATAAAAGAAGTCGAACGATTGCTTACTTAAAATACTATGTAAACTGATCAATTTAATGACGAGTTCGAAGATTGTGCAAATTGTAAGACGCTTTCTTCATGTTGAGCAATCAACATCCCTGCTTTAGCTCAAACCTTGTTTCTTTGTGTTTAGAGAAGTCGTTTTTGGTTGGTTTGTTTCATCAGTAAAACGTGTCACAGAACAGCGCTGACAACGTTTTGAAGCAAGGTTCAACGTTCTTTGCTTTGGTTCGGAATTTCTTTAATATTTTTGAACCCGTCTATTTTCAGGAAACTAAACGTCCCTCCAAGGAAATGCAAATCACAATTTCTCAGCAATTAGGCCTGGAATTATCCACAGTTGGCAACTTCTTCATGAATGCCAGACGAAGATCTCAAGACAAATGGCAAGACGAAGAGAAGAAAGCAAATCATGGCAGTGCCACTTCAAACAGCAATACAAACCCAAGCACAACGAAAAACTCCTAAAATGGTTATCACCATGTATCCCCCCTTCCCCCCTCTTATAACCACATCGAACCAGAATCACCATAATAATCCTCACCAAATAAGTACCTCTCTCTGGTCAAAATGCTCTATCAGAGGAAGGCATCGAGGAGAACTGCGATTAAAGAAGAAGGAACAAGAACGGCGTTTCAGTTTATTGATGTTCATCAGTTAGCTGCTAATTTATCAAAAATCGAGACTGATGGTGCTCCCATTGCAATATTATCAACACTACAGGTAGAACACAAAAACTGCAACAAACTACTTTTGTTACTCATACCTTTAAATGTTTCTTATTTGAAAGGACGAGTAGCTGTATGAAAATCAAGCAAAACATGAACAGGATGGAAACCTTGATTCATGGAAAATTCGTCAACGCTTACTTTAATTGAGCAAAATATAAATTAAAACAGGTGTAGGAACTTTTTAAAGGACAGTTTTGAAGCAGTTTATCTATTGAAACTGAAATCATTGAAAAGTTAAAGCCAAACAGGTATTTAAACTAATTCTTGCACAGTCCTGATTATGCATTGGTTGTTTAATTTTTTTCCCAACTTGCCTCCCCTTTATACTTCCTTATACAGCACCATTAAAGCTTCCTCGATTCTTAAGGCACTTAAGAAAAGTATACAACCTACCTTTAATGTTGATGATAAATATGATAATGAGCTTGTTTTATATGCTAATGATGATGATTGCTGTTTTTCATTGGAGATTATTTCATCAATCAAGAGATTACGGTCTGATCTAGTCAGGTTTTAATTTATTTAGTTTTTATTTCTAATTGCTTATTTATTGCGTCCTTTTCTTCACCCTTCATTAAGCCACCCTTGTGGGAATTTCCCCGCATTCGATTTTATACTGTCACCATTTTCGCCAATCACCCAAATCCGACTGAAATGACGAATACTATGCTTCAAAATAGGGTCATATTTATAAGTGTACATATTTCTCAATTCACGATTCATCGCCGTTAACCATGTTTCCCCGAAGAGGAATATTTGCATATTTTGTCTATATTTGTTGGTTACATATCAGTATCAGAACGAGGATATCGATTTAAAGCTTTTTTCTATATTAATTGAAAAGTTTGGCCTCCAACGGCCTATATTTATTATTTACTAATAAGTATTTACATTTACGAACATCGAGACACTCACGCAGATTCGATTACTCAAAGAGAATTTAGTACTTCGCTTGTAGCACGAAAACCAATATGGAGATGGGTCATTGATGGTGGGCAGATGCCATAATAGTATTTGTGATTGTTTTTTGCTTATTTAAATAATATTGTTTAAGCTTGAAAGCGAGTAAGTTTAGAAAGACATTGTTGATTGGCAGGCAGGTGTATCAGAACTAATATCCAGAAGTTTACCCACCTGCTGATGAACACTGAACGAAATGCTCTAGTCCTGGAAGATCTGGCATTTTACAGATACTTTATGCATGGTTTTTAATTCCAATATTCTCCTGTCCAAAATCCCAGCGCCACCTATATTCATTTATGCATAACAGGGTTTACAACAACTAAATGGCTTCCGAATACGAGCTTTTGCTCAGCTTGGGCAATGGGTTTATGATCTCAGTGCCATCTGTGACGCAATTGGCGTAAAAATGGGATTTTGAATAGGGTCTCTTGGAAACAATGACCACTACTAAATGGTAATCGTGTGAAAGAGGTATGGGCAGTAAAAGTAACATAAAAAAAACTTTTTTTCCCCAAAAATAAACTTAAAAATGCGTGTTAAATCACTAAGCTTTCTAGTCTGCAGTATTCCAAATAAAATGGATACTCCTAAGATTCTATCATGCCACTGGGACTCCACATGAAGAGCAGAGATCTTTTCATCCCTTTTTGCACTTTGTGTGGCTCAATCATTTGCATTTTCTTAATTGCAGATTGCATATTTGCTGCCATCTTGCATTTTGCAATGAGGCGGATAGACATTAGCAATTTTCGAAACGAATTCCTCAAATTCTTCAACTTGTGAGGAATTCAAAATCAACTGTTTTACGTGACAGTTCTAGTCAGCGCGTATGATGTTTTGGCTCGTTTCATTCCGAGTAAATCGTGAGTTCTAGTCAGAGTTTGATATTTATTTATTCGAATATGCTTAAAAATAGATTCGTAGTATTTTTTCATTCCAAGCGGCTAATGGCACTTAACTTTTTTCTAGTCTTTGGCGTAATGGCCGGTTTTATTTTCAAAGTTGACATTGTTCGCAACATTCCCGTGTACAATTCTACTTAATTCGCTCTTCTTAGTTGCCATTTTATCAATTAGCGTAAGAATCTCACTAGAGGTTGTGATCCGCGAATTAATGACGACTAATATGCTCAATAAGTATCCCATTCATTTATCCAAACTGATATTTAGTACGCTGTAGTCGACATAAAGCGGCGGCCCTAGGTGGCACTGGACCTTCAAAACTTTTTTTTGTTTTTTATTTATGAAATTTATTATTTATCCTAGTGGATGGAGTTGGGTGCCACCATGGGCCCCCTTTTTTTCGACTGCAAATATAACGCGAATTAGTGGCGGATTTGGAAATAACTGAGCGAGGATGTGTCGGCCGGAAGTTATCATTGTTCCGGTCTGGTGACGTCATGGCATTTAGCATGATTTTGTCCAAAAAGCCACTTGAGGTTTTGCGACCGAGGTTGATGGTTATTCTCGAGGTGCTGCGAGAAATATAGCAATACATGTTTCACTCTTGTCCACCCATTTTTCGTCTTATTTTTACCGTTTTACTTACGGAATTGGTCACATTTTCATTTAATCGTCCTCGGGTTCATTACATTCCTTTACTCGTCAATCAAGCATTCCTTGTTACTTTGTTTAATTAATATATCAGTATTGTTAGCTAATTTTATTTGAATGTCGCGAAGGAAGTTATTTACTGTTTATTTTAATTCGTTCTCCTTGTGTTCATGAAGAAGGGCATTCGTTTCATCCACATCCGGTATTGGGCAACTGACACTTTGTTGGGCTCAGGTTTATTATTTTTATTTTTTGTCAGACTGTATATTGCGATCTCAAAAGACGATGGATTGTTGGATTGCTGAAGCAAAATGTCACAGATTTGGCTCCTGGGAAAAAACACGTTTTGTAAAACTTCTTAAACCGATTTTGTTACTGGATTGCTTCAGTAGTCCTTTGGATGATATCTGTCTTTCGTTTTTTGTTGCTTATCATTTGTTTCAATTTTACAGAATGCTTAATGGTGTGTTTCCCATTTGCGTCAAGAATGCACTAAAGAGTTTCATGCGTTTTATTTGGTATGATGAACAGTTAGTGGCTAGGAAATTCTGCCCAAGGTCCAAGATTACCTTTGGAAAGCAGAACGGACATTGTCGATGGCCATCTCTAATAGCTACGATGACAAGCGTGGTTGAATATCCACGTTTTTATCACTAACTTATCATCAACAAAGTGATGTGCTGAGGACACTTTATTGCAAATTTCTTTGAGAAATCACTCGGGCACGTTCTTTTAAGGTCGTTGAAGTGGTGGGTAACGTCATCGATCAGCGTCATCATTTATTTCGAGTTTCTCCTAGGAAGTCCTTATCTGATATAGTAGCATACCTGTTATCCTTGAAGATATTGTACAGTATATTTTGAAGCAAGCATAAGAAGGCCCAAACCATTAAACTAAAATAATTTGAATTAGAATGATAATTCTATTCTACTGATGACTCTGAGCAATGGCTTTCGAACCACTTCTGCATTTTGTCCGATGCATTGGATTCTGGTTTTGATGGACTTTGGCCTCATTAAACCAAAGCAGTATATGTCTGGAATGGGTTTTCTCACAAATCATGATCTTTTCAGTAATTTAATGGCGTTTTTACTGTGCTCTGACAAGCGCGCCTCCTCAGATTGATTTATGAAAGTAGGACAAACCGTTGGCCTAATCTTTACGCGCTGATAGGTTTACACGCGGGTGCTCTTCTGAAGAAAAAAGCATCATTATAATGTAATTATTTATATAAATATATATTTGAATCAAAAAAGTCATTCCTCCTCGTGTGTTCCCCTTCCCCTACCTTCCTTCCCAGATCCCCATCCGAGAAATTTTGTCCTAGATCTCCATCAAATGTTCCACCATTGCAGGGTTATATGTGACTGGTGAGGAGATGTGTGGTTGCAATATCTGTAAATGTTTAGTCGAAACCTTTTGAGTATATTTCTTAGATATGCACAGATTTTTACAATTTTTATAGCAGTTTCCCGTTTAAAAACATTTCCAGAAATAACTTTTAAAAAACCGATATAAAAAATCCCTATACGATAACATCCCTTGTATATCATATGCTGACAGAAGTATGTGTGACTTCACTGTTATTTGTGAAGTTCAATATTTTGAAAGTTCTTTTAGAATTTCTACTTAAAAAACAACTAATGTCTTGTGATCATGTAGAAGCTCAATTGATGGACAAAATTATTATGCCTGTACTATACTAATAATACTAATAACATCGTGGCTTATGTATTTTTGTTGGCTTTTCGTTTGACTTTTAATGTCTGAAATTATCGATCATCAACCTCTTGAGTTCGCGTAACGCTATCACATAGGTGTAGATCAGTGACGAATCTAAAGGGCTATTGGTTTAAAAAAAACAACGAGAAATGTGTTCACGAACGACAATGTAATTGCCAGTTTCTATAATTGCTGATTAAGGAGATGGACAGCAACTGTTAACAAGTGCATATTTAATGTCAGCCTAACTTCTTCAAAAGATTGACTAGCCTTGCTATTGACAACATTGCCATAATAATCCGAATAATGATTTAACCGTAACCTATCCCATGTATATGAGAATATATCAATGAGAGCCTAAAATGCCAAGCCCCTAACTGTGGAATGCTATTTTCTCTTATATATTTTTTAAAATTTGTATTTCAATTTGTTCGCCTTTTATTTACGTAGGCCTGTGTGTCCATTTGAAAGGATAACAAATTCGCATTTTTTGCTTGTTTTTTTGGGGGGTGTTTCGTATCCATCTGTTTTCAATCAAATTATGCATTGCATTAAGGCGCACATAAAGTGTGATCGCAAATTTAGCCCGTGTGTCATGTGGTGAATTTCCGAACGCATTTTATGCGACGTTCAATATGATATTATTTCACTTATAAAACTGCAAAAGCAGTTGAGGCGATTCGAAAAACTAGTTTCAAAATTGTGCTCTGAGTTTTAATTTTTCGATGAAGGAAGGAAATACTGTACTTGAAGATGAGATAGATGCTATATTATTATACGATATATATAGATAAATATGTTTTCTATATATATATATTTATGAATTAGAATGCCTTTGCTGTCCATTTCCACGATCTGTAGTGGCAAATTTGCTACATTTTCTTAATTGCTCTAGAGGGTTGTTCTGTAAGATACATGTGCAATAATCTCAAATTGGTTGAATTTTTAATTGTGTGAATGTATAACCGCAACATATCAGTGTGATGAAACCAACAAATACTGTGTTTTCACAATTTTTCCTGCGTTGTTTGCCATCATTTTATGTTTATTTCGAAATCATTTTTCAGTCAACTATGAGCGAATAGCGAGTTTTTTGGGCAAATATTTAAAAACTAGAAACTGCCTAATTACTAACTTGACACCACGTTGTTTTGTTTTTATATGTTTGATTTTGTTTCATATAAATTTGCATTTTTCACACACACACAAACACATTAAATATATATATATATATATTCCTATACATTTTTTATTCCCCAACCCTTGTCCCGCCCTATTTCCATGTCAATTAAAACGATTTTTTGCACCAATTTCACTGTAAAAATTGTTATTCACGTTTTTCTCAACAGAGCTTTTCTAGTTGCCTTTTCCCAAACATCACCTTGATACTTATCGTCGGTTTTCGACCATTTTTCGCCAGTATATTCTCTCGGTTTGTATTCGACCCCAAAACATAATTAATTACAAACAAAATGCGCAAATTAACTGACAACAGTTGAAAATTAAACATGTTTGAGGGCTTGCATAGGTCATTAGCATGCCCAGTCGCCATTGTTTTTATTTATTTTTTAAACTTTTGAACAAACAATGATAGGGAAAGTTGCGTGTGATGTAAACACAATGCCCCAAAATTAATTAAAATAGAATTGTTTAGGTCTTAATGATAACTCATTTTTTTTTATTGTTGGATGCAAATCGTTGGACTGAGTCGTAAAATACTTAGATTGATGTCAAAAAAATCCAAAACATGTGATGAAGTAGCTTTGGACAGTGTTTGACTAAGTGGTGTAGATACAGAATATAAATCTGTTTCAGTTGATAGTATTGATTTTCAAATTGTATATCGAACTAGTTCTAACCTTTCAACAATGACAGCTTTTCATCAATTACCTCTCTAAATTTCGAAATCATAATTTACAATTTTGGCATTTCCTTCCACCAAAAATACCAAGGAACATTGCTCAGTAATTTTTAGCCTTAAATTGAGTTCATTGTATGGTAGAATGAAAATTTAATTTTCTATTATTTTTCGTTTTGTTTTATAATTTGCATTTCTTATCCGCCAAATGGTGTTATAAACGTGAAATGTGATTTTCAGTTTCAAAACGAGGCAAATCCACGGTCAAAGACTGTGGGAAAGGCAATATCCAAAAATGGAATAATTTTTTTGAATACGCAGTATTGAACACCACTTAATTTTATCGCTATTTCATTCATATTCATCACCAATTTTTTTATCGTTTTCATCCCAATCCATTCATTTCGTCATCAGGGTCATTCTCAACAGCCTCCATATTTTTTTCTTTAATTCTCTGAATTTCCTTTAGCAACACCTTATAATTACCGCCCATTGAAATCAGTAGAGAAACGTAGATGAAGCAAAATAGATTTCATTGTCGTATACAAATATTATTGCACCTTACAACTAAAAAACGAAACAGAAATGCTACAAAAACGTTTAAAAATATATGTATGGAAAGAGCTTTGACGACAAAATGCGATAACCTAGGCTCGTAAAGTTGTTTCCTAAACTCTATTTGAACTAGAAGATATTAATTGATTTCCATTTTTTTCTATCTAATCGTTAGGCTTATTTGTTTAACATTAAACTGGCTACTAGGGACCAAGCAGCATTTTATAGCACGAGTTTCATCAGTTTGGCTTAAGCGAACCAAATCAGATTTATTTCATCCAGTGTGACATTCAAAGGTCATTGCAGATTTATTATTTCTAAGCGAATTTTGGGTTGAATCTAGCCGAAATACGCACCTCAAACTTTTGTTGAAGATGTTAACGCGCATTCAGTCTAATCAAGTTTCTCGTGAAGTCACTTTGTCTTCTAGTTCAATTGATCGTGCAGTTTCGTGCACGACATTTGCGTTTTCATTTCCAAAAGTGGCAAATAAAAGTTTATTCAGCGGTGTAAAATAAATTGCCAACGAACTCATTTTTTCTTTCGTTTCCGTTGCGTTTTATATATAAATAAAAGGGCATTTTCAAATTAGTCATCAACTTATGCAACTGTATCTGTTAGACACAATGTAAGATACTGTGAAATAAATTGGGAAAAAATGGCACAAGTTTTCTCGTTGTCTCCGCCTGAATCTTATTGATTTTTCGTTTTTAATTTCGCAATTATGGCAACTGCAGTTCGCTTATTTGTGTGTGTCGCTCTTATTAAGCTACGATTAAACGAAGGAAACGACGACGTAACATTATTTTTAATAAATTATTCAGCGAAAACAAATGTTAATAATTGACATATTTCTCAAAAGATTATTTCTGGCGAAGCGTAAGAAGTCGTAATTGGACGTTGGCATGACCGTGTTTCTCCTTAACATCATTTATAACAACATAGCTGAACTTTATTTAATTGGGGAAACAAGGCTATGCATCATTTATGAAAACTATTCTTGGAGGTGTCCGGGTATGTTTTCAATGATTTCCGAAAAACATCAGTCTTAATCTAAAGTATTAATTTTAATGTCTATAGATGTCGTAATTTATTTTCCTTCTAATATGTACATGTATAGCATTTTGTTGCTGCTTTTAAAAAAAATATCTAACAAATTCTAAATATCGCTTTAAGAAAATCACGCATTTCCAGGAGGATTTTGATTGATCATTGGTTGGTCCGTTGGTTTTCTAAAAGGATATATTAATATATATATTTTTTTAAATTTCTCGCTTACCACGGAATACTCGCATTACTTTTATGACTGTTTTGATGGCAGGTTATCTCTTTTTGAGATTCTAGGGATAGAAAGAGATGACGAAAAGGTCCACAAAAGGGCGATGAGAAATCATTTCATTCCTCCAAAGTCCAAAGCGATTCAAATTCTCTGCGTCCACGCTTTTTTTCGACAAAATAGGCTATGTGAAAAGAAATGTCCATGAACGGAACAAATGGATTAGGGGAGAAAGCAAATTTTAGAGGCTTTATTGATGGCCTGTTTGCCATAGTCAAACGTCTCAAAATGGCATATTTTCACCGACTAGGTCTCAGCGTACAATTTCCTCGAACGTTTTCTCACATGATAACGACGTCTTCGTGCCACCAACGTTCAACCGTTCATAGCTGTTTTTTTTCTTAATGGATTTATCTTTTATTGACGAAACTGTAAATTTCCCATTACGTATTCTCGATGCGTAAATCGTCATTTTCAGCTTGGTTTTTAGCCAAACAAGTTTTGATATAAGATATGATGACTCTACTGTGTTGGTCGAAACGCATTGAGGCAAGTGAACAACCTGCCAGAACGGGATTATAAAAAATATCCATTTTTGAACGATTAAATTTTTAAATGTTAACGTCAAAATATTTCCGTAATTCTTACGATCGAGAAATATAAATTGCAGATTTCACAAATGAAAGTTAGAAAGTATGATGTTGAAATAATTTCTATTCGCAAATTTTTGGTATTAGTTTGGTTAAGCAATTATTTTTACAAAAACATCAATAGCGATGACACGTTGAAATTAAACTTATTTTTAACATGTAATTACTCTGTTGTCCAATTTTTTTAAATTTCAAATATTCTCTAAAACATAAATATTTACAATATTTATTAAGCATTTTCTTACTTGGTATTGCAAGTAAACGATCCGAGCATAAACCAAAATTTAAAACGTTGTCTGAAAGTATGTTCACCAATCAAAAATATTACCAAGCATAATATTGCTTCAGCTACTTATGATTACCAATAATCGATGCTACTAAATAAACCTTCCCCGTATGGAATTGGTCGTTGATTTTTTTACTTCAGGCATATTTCAGATAATTTGTAAATTCTGGTTAATTTATAATAAAAAAATCCATTTTCAGAAGTTTCTTATAGGGTCAAAAATTCGTTTTTGGAGGACATATTTTGGATTTGTTCCTTGTTTACTTACTTGTTTATAAATTAACGAACATTTACAAATTATATGATATATGCTATATAACAGCCGACGGGGAAAAGTATGCATAGCAACAATTTCTATTTTCATCTTCGTGGTTTTTTTTCACCCTAAAAGTTTCAAGCGTGTTATTAATTACTGAATATATTCCAGCGCGGCGTTCCATACCGTTTGAATGACACCCCATACCATATTTTTGATTTCGCTACCACAGCGCCACCTTTTCATGTCTTTATTTCCTACATCATGCTCGGAATGATTCACCGATTTTGCATGCCATTGATTTAGCGAATATTATGTTGCGTTTATCAACGGAGGAGTTTAATTATAATTAATTATTAACAAATTATTTTCTTTAATAAGTCTGATCCTAGTCTAGGAGAAAACAAATGACGGAAGAAAGCGGGAACCTCCGAGGTAAGAGCGATTACATGATAAGCCTAATTCCTGTTGATGACAATTGTGAAGTAAAAATAATAATTTTGCAATTAATACCTGGTTATTATTTAGCAAGTAATGTCATTATGAGTATGTAAACGCATGTAAATAGTTTAGTTCCACATTGAAAGTTGGTTTTCAGCGTTTTTATTTGCGAAGTGGTACCATAACGTGTTAAGGCTAAATTAACATTTCCAGGGATCGCTGTCTTGTAATGATTTATCGTGTTTTATTTCAGAGGTTAATATTTTGGATGAAATTTTGGAGAACTCCGAAGATCTTTTCGATGATTTGGCAGCAGAATTGAAGAACGAGGAAAAGAAAGCAGGTAATTGTCATATAATAATTTTACCCATTGTTAGCAATGATTGCAGTTGGCAATTGGTAGGCCAATGCTTTTTGTTCAGTGCAATAATTTAATCTGGTTAATATAGTTCACATTCATTTTGCCATGGTGGTAAAGCTTTTTTATTAACACTACATGTCGACCTATTCTTTGCAAATTTTATAGGAAAGAAAAGGGCTGCCGCAGCACAACCGCAGCCAGTTACAAATAAGGTAGTAAAGAAAGCAAAGCCAGCTCCGAAGCCAGTGAAGGTGGTTAAGAAGGTTGTACCAGCCACAGCTGTGACTACTCAGGGAAAGGTTACGCGAGCACAGGCCAAGAAAGCAGTCACTACTGTGGGGAATGTTGCTTCACACACTACTGGAACCAAAGTAGTTGCTGTCAAAAAGGCAAACCCAGTTGCACGGACGCCTGCAAAAGCTCTTCCAAAAATTGTAGGAAAACCTGCAGCTACAGCAACAAAACCATCTTTGACTAAAGAATCTGCTCCTAATCAGGTAAATTTATCATCTTTTGAAAACATTTTGGATGGTTTGGGTAAACAAAGGTTTAAAATGCTCCATTGTTCTAGACTAAACAATCTGTCAAAGTAATAAAAAAGCCAATTTCAAAGCCTCCAGTCACGACAAATGCTAATGCCAAAGCAACTGGAGCCAAGGCATCTGAAGAGAAACGTGTTGTGGTAACTAATAATGCAAAACGTACGTATTATTTTATCCAAGTTAACTAATATTGTCTGTGAAGGCTTTCTTATGTTAATGTGCTACTGGTTAACAATTCAGCTAAAGAAAATAAAGTGGTTAAGAAAGGGCCGGAGCCATCAAAGGGTACTAAAGTTGAAAAGCAAGAGCCTAAAGATGTCAAACTGGTTAAAAAACCAGCGGAAAACAAGAACGCTGTAAAAGTTGACGTAAAAAAGGAAAATGATGATACGACTCGTGGCAACAAGGATTTGAAAACTAAAGCAGCCCGTATGTAACAGTTTCGTTAACAATTTGAGTAGCCACCATTGAGTATGGCATTTATTAGCACTAAGATGTTTACGTTATTAGCCTAGATTGTGTTGATCTATGAAATATTTAG
>JAQIXS010005131.1:0-13353 GCA_034700785.1 Rossiulus vilnensis
TAATGTACATGTTAACATGTTAAGGCTAAGCCAAAAGGACCAAGCAAAAAAGCATTTAATTTTTGCTTTAAATACTTATTATAATTGATAAATTTAATTTCCCCGGTGTAGAATTGATCCTCCAATAGGGTATGAGTTGTTTTTATAATTTGAAAATGCCCCATTTATTCACACAAATGTAAATGAATTTGAAAAAACCGTTATGCTTCGCCCCCAACTTCACGCGCTGATATAAATGTTCTTAAATGAAATCGTGTCCCTTATGACATGGAGTTTCAATGTTAGTTTGAAAGAGCGTGTGGCCTAGGTCGGTGGGAGTGGTTAAATATAACAGTCTCCAATCGGCAAATAAAGTTGAAGCTTGATTATACTTTCTTCGAGCACTTCCGGAAGTACGTGTCTGTAACAGCTTGGTGTGAAACTTGACGTAGACATGCCAAAACAGGCAAATTCCAATCCTGCCACTTTTTTGAAAAAAAATTCTCCATTTACAACTGGTGCTGAACACATTTAAATGAAATACCCATTGCACCTATTTTACTTGCACTCCAGTGCAGGTGTATCGAAAATCAACCATAAAAAATAACGTCTGGTGATATCCGTGGAGCGTGAAAGAGAAAACTTCAAACTCCTAATTTCCTAAACGTGGCCCATATTTCAGACGTTCCATAAAGACGTACAGCAACACGGGATTGGTGGAAATTGTGGAGTGAAAAAGTTGAAATTAACACGAAATGCGGGTCGTGCCAACCCATTACCACGTTTTCGTTGGTTGCATTATTTAAAATTGAACGAAGCGTGCAAAGCTGTATCTATTCGCTCGCGCTACTAATTAACTGGTTCGCACGCAGATTAATCGCTTTTATCGTATCGGTGCGGCGAAATCAAGGCCTGAAACCATCTTGGTTCGGATTTGCTCGTGGCGTTTCTAATCACCTTAGCACTCCTAATTAAGCGGGCAATTTGCCAGGATGTTTTAATGCTCCGAGAGCTAATTATTCCATCGGTTGGCCCAAATGGTTTTTTTGTCCTTTCTCTGAAAGCTGCCTTTACGGTTGGTTTTATTGTTTGTAAACGCCGCTTTTTATTGGGAAAACTGTTAGTTCGAAAGGCTCTGGTGGGGATGGATTGGACGTTAGATTGATGACAAATTGGAGGAATTAGTGTCAACCATTTTAACAGTCAGTTTACGTACGTCTTAGCGTACTATTCTGCACAGGCTATCGTCTGTCCAAACTACTTGAAACTGGAGTGATTCAATGAGATTCAAATTTTTGATTGCATCTTCCAGCTTAGAGAAAGCCATAAATATGCTCATTAGGTGTTAAATGTGTTATTGGATTGGCATGATTAATTGCAAACAGTCCTAGTGGAAAGATATGCATATATTAGCACAGATGTGCCATTAATAAAGCGTTTAGTGATATCACTAAGCATGCTGATATCAGTAGTAAATAAACCCACTATATACATGTCTATAGTGATATCACTATAAAATTATCATACCGGTAGAGCTTTCACTAAGTATACTGACGTCAGTAGTCTTAAAATCACGTATTTGGTGATATCAGTGGTGATATCATATTCTGATCTTTTCACCAGGGATGCTCTTGCATTCTGTTGGTTCATTTGAATTCCCCAGTAGTATTCTGGTTTGGACGGGGTAGTTTAATGGAAAAAGAGATCTTCATGCTGCAGTTGTGTTTTTTCACAGAACGTTGAGAGTTCACAAAATGAAAGGTCCCAAAAAGGGGCAGTTTGAAGAAGATATGCACATACATTTGCTAGCAAGGAAAATGGCCCGCCTAAAGGTATTAAAAATGAATTTTTTCAACAAGTAGATATCCAATTTAAAATCGAAGTAGCTATTGTAGTAAACAGTTTATCGCTCTTTTAAATGCGCCTAATTTTACTAAAATTGCTAATCAATTTATCAGGTGCAAAGCCTTATAAT
This sequence comes from Rossiulus vilnensis, assembly GCA_034700785.1. Classification (NCBI taxonomy): domain Eukaryota; kingdom Metazoa; phylum Arthropoda; class Diplopoda; order Julida; family Julidae; genus Rossiulus; species Rossiulus vilnensis. Next base: position 1,955 of record JAQIXS010005131.1, read on the forward strand.
AACAATAAACTGTTTGCATTTTTTGGGGGCATCTGTATCCCTTCACCCTTGTCACTCTAGCATCGTTTTGGGAAAACGATGTTCTGAGATGTCAAAGCTACAATGATAATGTTCTGCATGGTTTGTTTGAAGTACGATGCATTTTTACTATAATTGGTGCGATTTTATGGCATTGCATCTTCATGCAGTTCGCCTACGAAATTCAAGAGGAATTTTAGCAAGAGTAACTTTTTTCAATTCTGATTTTGCATTGCATATCTACTTGCTGAACAAAATGCATTTATTCATTTCTTTTCCAACTTTTTGGTGGGCCAGTTGCTTTGCTCGCAAGCGTAGTTACTTTCGAAAACTTATTGTTAACGTGAAATTCCATACAAATAACTCACTTGTATTTGAATATAATAGGCGTGGGTAAAAAAAAACTTTTGGCCTAAAACCTATCGTGTGTTATTGTGCCGACTAAAGTAGTTTTTGATGCAAATTATCCCAAAAATTCCGTTGTGATCGAGTGTCTGTCCCTAGTTCTTATTTTTTGTACACTCTATCTCAAGTAATTTCGAATAAACTGGAATGTTGAATGGGTTTTTTTCACTACCAACATGGCGACAAAAATATACTGACTGTAATTTTCATCTGCAATAGACCTCACCAAACTGGGATAAAGCATGACGACCTATAAATGCGTATCTTACTCTTAGGTTTTCAGACAATGGAGCTGATTTTCGCTCAATTAAATTGTTATTAATATCAAAAGTAGAGCGCTTGATGGCTATAACGAAACGTATTTTTCCAAACTTGAGATTTCGAAGAAATGGGAACAAACGTAAAATAATGGCGTTCCTGGCCCTCGTGTCTCTCAATGTTGGTTCCACCATCTTGGAAAATATTGTAATGAATGTTGACACTTGGTGACTCTTGGTGTAAACTTGAAGGTGTTACCAAATGATGTGATGGTCTATATATTTTGGTATGAAATGCTGGTATATGGTTTTATGAATTTAAATTGCTTAACGTTTATTCTTTTTTATCAGTCTGCTGCACGTCAAAAACTTACTTTTAAATACAGTTCATTGTGATATTTTGAATTTGTCACTGTTTTTGTGAAATTTAAATTAAATATCGTGGGTATAACAGCACTGTAACATGCAGGTTACGTTTTATGGGTCTTACTGGAACAGTGTGGGGTGGTGAAATGGTACCGGAGGTTACAAAAAGGTGACTTGAAGTTAGTGGGGAAAATGTATTTCCCATCATTCTACATGAGGGCAGTTTTACTGACACATTTGTGACGCTTTCCTGCGTGCAGTGTTTGTGGCTTCGTCATTTCTGTTTATCGTCGAAGTTGTCAATATTCCCGCGTTTATCTTGATAGCCGTTTTTATCTTTATTCGCTCAAAGTCACTAATTTCGTTTATTGTTTGGAATAAATTACTTGCATTTTATGCCTCGAGACATCATCAATTCGCATGATGGTTTTGGATGTCTTTGGTTTGTTTAAGACGATCGTGAGCTCAGTATTAACTATCCCCAAGGGTAATCTTCGAAATACAAGTACATTTGCAGTGTACTGATTTGAATAGTCCTGGAGATACGTCAAAGATATTATAAGATACAAACATATGTCGACACTCACATCGCTTCAATCGATGCTTGTCTAGTATGCAAATTTTAACTACGGAAGAAGTACACTAAAAAGCAGGGGGAAGCTTTTTATTTCCTTCTAACTCGTTGTGATCAGCTGTTCATAAGCTTAATAGCATTTTTTGTTAAATAATTCTAAATGTTAAAAATAGGAACTCCTTAGTCCAAATCTTTGAAAACTAAATTTCCAATTAGGGACATTAGTCAGTATTCTCTAAACAAGGTTGCTTAAGGGAAAATTGTAGGTGTAGATGGCAAATCACGGGTTTTAAAATACATTTCTGTACAAAATTTCTTTTAAAATTTTTAACGAAGGGAACACTGAAAGGCGTAAATGTTTAAAAATCTCCATCACAAACAATTCCTTTGAAGCGTATTTCCCATCAAATCTTTTAAATCTTTTAATCTTAAAAGAAGTGAATTATAACAGCTTTTCTTAACAAAATTATATTGCAAGGATTGAATTTTAACTTGCATTTCTATATAAGAGCGTTTAAGAATTCTAATTATAAAAGAACCCCTTTCAAGAAGGTTTCTGAAGATTGAGTAATTCAAGTTAGGTTGTTTTGTTTAAAAACCCCATTAATAATATATTTCTCATTTCGATCCGCTGATGGGATCCCGAGCTCATTCTGATCCATACTATTGATCTGATTTGTTGCATGCCATTAGACTTTGGAGAGCGCTTCCAAAGGATAGCCTTAAGCTTACAGAAATTTAGCCTACTTTAATTTAGTTTGAAATGAAGTACTGGTAAATAAAATTCTCGATTGTAATACCAGCCTTATATTATATTTAATTCGGTACCCGACAATCAATAAATGAATATATGGGAATACCGTAGGGAATACCTGTGTCCTACAGTCAGCAAACTAATGCCATGCGGTAGACGGGCCAATTAGCTAAACTCAAATTGTACACACAAGTTAAAATACTAATTGTGAGCAGTTGATAGAAGTGAAGTTTGATTGGGAAGAGAACACGGTGGTGGTCGATTACTGAGGTGCTATCCCATCATTCTCCTGAAAACATTGTGGAAACCATGAAAACCACAACAAGGAAGCCACAACTGTGCTCAACAGGTGGCATGGGTTATACAGTAGAACTGGCATGCAATCTAGCAGACGTACTCTCAGCTTCGAACATACCGCCGAACTCGCGTGCAGCACGTGACTTCCGCCTCGCCTGCAGGTGCGCCGCTCGCACCTCCACGCACCCCGTGCACTTTATCTCTCGCCCGTTGAACCGTTCCGTCGCGACGACAGCCGTGGCTAGGACAGGCCAGCCGTGGAAACGGTGTCATTCGTTCTCAGGTGCCTCCTTCCCCACGTATCGACACTAGTCGCTTCCGGAAGCGCAACAGGTTGCCTCGCGTGGAATAGGCGCGTGCCGCGAGTTCGCGGGTGAAATGCAACCGGAAGTGGTCGTGCGCGCACGGTCCCCGGGCCTCTGATCGGATACGTTTCGACCGCGGTGGAAAGATGACGAGCGTGGGCATGATATCGACGATGTTCTCCAGCGCCCAGGTAATTTTCTGCTCTCGGCAGCAAGCATTCCCTGGTGGAAAGATCAGTACAGTAGATATCAGCACGAATATACTGATCACATAGTGCTGTTAGTAACAAAATGTTGTGATGTCACCAACCAGACTGATATTAGTAGTCGCAAAATCCAGTAGTGATATCAGTATAGCATCATGCTGATATCACTAAGGTTTTACGGATTTTTTCCGGTGTTACTGAGGACGTGATCGAGGATAATGTAATTAGTAAAGACGGTGTTGGGTTCGCTAAATAACATTACGTGTACTTCGTTATAATGTGGAGTTGCTACAGAAAAACGCATTTATCTACAGTGGCTATCTAATGTTTATTACTAATGGCATTACTTCCCGGGAATGACAGTAATAATGATTGTGTGTAAGGTCCTCTGAATCTGGATAGTAGCAGACCAAATACACGATCGTTTACACTAATGGCGTTACTTTCTGAGAATGACATTATTAATGATCTTGTAATTTGATCTGAAATGGAATGATTGCCAGTAATAACGTGAATCCGATTTTCTGTTCTCGGCACCATACCGAGGGCGTGGCAGGGGATCCTATCATTAGTAATGACCGTGTAGCGTTCGCTAAATCATTAGTCCATCATTACTTCGTTCGTTCTGTGAAGCTTCCACACACTACACTACGCATAAACTTTTGCAAAAACTGTTACTGTTAGGTAATAACGCCCACCTCTTGGAAGTTCAACTAACATACCATACCTGTGTTGCTCCCCGCGGATCAGTTTTGTGCAGTTCAAATGCAGCCTAGTTCGTTCTAGGTCAACCAGCCGAGGTTAACGGTCAATAAAACTGGAAAGGTGCAAGCTCATCACGAAACTTTCGAAAGAAAGCTGAACATGTTTATCATGCAGTTTAGAGAGAGCGCAAGGCGAAAGCCTGATTATATCCTGGCATAATGGTTTTTGTCGAAAATCGATGTAATATTAGACCTTGGAGTTGCCTAAATTGTAGGGATATGAGAAATTGGGAACTATGCTCTTGGGAAATAAATGCTCAAAATGTCCCTGAAATTGTGAGCAAAGCATACCTAAACTCATAGCACAAGGTCGGTATTTTCAGTAAACTGAGGTGTAAAAGCTAATTATGAAAATGAAAACAGGTGGCGCTGCCTGTGAACAAACTGCTATCACTGCAATATTAACCAGGCTGATTCTACGCGAGCACCAATAGTGTCACAACCAACACTTAATGACAGGAATGCTGACCGTGTATGGGTCTTACTCGTTAGGTTTTTACACGGTCAGTAATGCTGTCTGTATCAATACCGACAGGAATAATGATGGTGTATGGGTTTTACTGGTGGTTTCCTACACGGTCAAAAATACTGTCACTATCGGAACATACTGACAGGAATACTGATTGTGAGAGTAATAATAGTGGGTTTACGATGAATAATGACGGTGTTTCGGATTGGTCTCTGACCTTAAGTATCAGGGTTTCAGTCGGTTATACTGATCATGTGAGGGTGCAGTTTTTTTACTGAGCTTAAATATTGCTAGAAATACTGATGATGCAGGACTGTGTAAATATCGACGCTCGTTATCAGTGTACTTGCACTATGCGGTGTTGATGATCTATTTGTGCTAATTTAATTAATGAATATTAAATAAGCAACTCTGCATCAGATGTAGCATGATTTTTTATTGCATGCACATTTTGCGCCATCTAATTAATTGATCCGATTAAAACGGTTTCATATCCAGGGGGACTGAGGGAAATTTCAGATAATTAAATAGTCTAAACGTATATGATTTTCACAATGCTGACTAAAAGATCAGTGAAACTGGACATTACAATATACGGACAGTACTTCCTCAGTACTCTACATTTAATCAATTTTGCCTTTACAACATATTTATTGATGTCAGTATTTGTTGATAGTGACAGTATTGCTGGTCATGTAGACATTTTAAAATCAGCATAGCAGCCTTGACGGCCAGAACTAGAAAATCTGGAATTGTCAGATGAAAAGTCAGGAAACTGACTTATGTGGGAAAAGTCTGGGGAATTTAACATAGCAATATTAATTGCATTTGCTTTGACATTGCATACGGTATCAACTTTAATATCAGTAAAGTAATAAAACGTGAATAAAATCAGGTCATGGAAGCCGTGGAAAACTAATGATATTGACACACAAGTCTGGCTTGCATCTATAGAGATGTGTAATTCATCTTTTAACATCATTTTCATGTAGCATTCCGTGCATTTGCATCTGTCATAATTTTGTAGCATCTATCAGAGAAATGTGCTAAAAATAACCTCCGGAGAAGTCAAGGAAGTTGACCGTTTTATTTCTGGGTGTTCTACGTAGCATGTGTCAACTGAAACCGACCTGTGGTGCAACTAATACAGAATACTGGCTGTAGAAATTACTTAAACAATGCGCAATGCTGGTACCATTGTTTAACGATTTGTTCCCTCACTTACAGTAATTACACCGAGTGCTATTTCGCAGGGCCTGTAATGGGCCAAACAACCATTCCAAATGAACTAATTTGTTCCTTTCTACACGTAAAACGGTTGCGATTAAATATTTAAAGCTGCTCCATTCGCAAACGCCTTTTCCCCCACAATAAAAAGGTTATATAACCTGAAATAAGGCCAAGGGAAATTATTAATTTTTCGGCGTGGCTTATGCTAATTTTACCCCGTGGATGAGTTTTTCGTCATTTTCTAGATGACCTAATTATTTTTTTGTCATCTTTTTGCCCTTGGAAATATTGATTGTTGGCCTGGTGCATGGTATTCTTTCTGCGCCAGTTCTGCCACCATTTATAAGTTTGAAAATTAATTTTCAGGTAGAAAATGTCCAAGCAATGCCATTTATCTCCATGAAACTTTAGCTTATCTCCAACCTCTGTAATCTGAATAGCAAATTAAATTTTCATACAGTAAAGCCCAACGAGGACTTTATCATCCTTTTAAATGAATGCTAAATTTGAAAATAAGACTTCTCAATTTTTTTTAGTTTATGTACATGTACATGTATAATCGAGTGCCACTACCGTGAAAACACAAATTATAATATCATAAAACGTGTTTAACATGTTTTAACAAAGTTGCACGTCAAACACATGATGTGGATTTCCCCAGGGCCAACAAGATTTGCAACACTGCTAGTTTATTTTTTTTTTAAAGGTGGGGGGGGGGAGTAATTAATGATGGCCCCCTTGCACCTTGTCAGGGTAAACCAGCATAATTCGAATAATTATCAGTATTTGCCTGGCTAAGCTCGTTCAGCAACTCAAGATAATGACCCGCACGAATTATTTCCACATGCAATGTGACCTCCACTGATAATGCGTACCTGCCGACCTTGTCGGGACAAGTCAAGATAGTTGAAACGTTTTGGAAACGAAGCCAGTCAGGAAACTGCAACATTCCCTCAAAACCATTCCTGTATGTGTTCATACAGGGTGATCTAAAAGACTCCTGAAATAACAATAAAAGTTTATAAAAATAAATTGATGATTAATTGCAGCTTCGTCTTTATTTCACGAATTCCTTTCTTTTCTTAAATAGAAACTAACTCATTTTTTCACTATTTTATCCATGCAGATTTGAATAGCATCAATGAAAAACAATGGCTAATTTCGCAAGTAATGTAATGAATAATTATTTAGTCAGTGAAATTCGACATAGCCAATATAGTAATGATAGGGCCTTTCACTTATAGCTTAAGGTTTCTGCTGGCATTATACAAGTTGTAAATCATGGAAAATTCCATGGTATGGATATTCGTTCATGGAATTATTTGCTATTCACGGGGCACATTTAAATTCACATGAAAGGAATTTTCCTTTACATTAATGCACCGAATTTTTAGCACTGTATAATTATCAGTTCTGTCCTTGATGCCATTACATATAGGGTCTACATGTTAAGAGATCATGTAAAGGTATTCTTTGGAATCAAAGGGCAACTACAGTAACTTATTTTTTAAAATGTGTTGAAATTACGTGTTTTAATGGCTTGGAAATGTGTAAGTGTCATGAATTTGCAGAGCCAAATCTAGTGGTCACTATTGCTAGTTTTCAACACCAAACTCAAGCCATGGCACTTCTTAAATCATATACTGCAGCATTCTTTTCATTTTATACATTGTGATATTTTTAGTATTTTCAGTTAGTTGTCAGGGAAGCTGAAAATTTAAATTTTTTGGGGAACCCTGTGTTAAGTCGGAGGAAACCCGCATCATTTTTCCAATCAGATTTTGCATTTCCATTTTATGATGTTTCACATTGACATTTTCAAGTTTGACCTACACTCTCAAATGAACGGAAAAATAGCGTTTGAAAAACTAACGTAGTTCAGGGTCTCTGTCAAGAAGAGAGGTGAACCCTCAAAATCCGACGAACCTCAACCAAGAACCTCCCATTAATGTTGCCCCATTTCGCCATTATCACATAAAGTATCAACTAAGGGACCCGACTAAGTGAAACATTTCTTTCTTTCGATGCATAAGAAGAAATAAAAGGCTAATTTAAATTTAAAAATGTAATCATTTATAAAAATGTTAATTTTACATCTTTTCACAAGGGTTTTTATTCATGTACTTCGGTTTCGAAATGCCTGAAATATTCCAGCCTCATAACCCTCATTTAATTACATGTACTTGTACGTCATTCAAGGTTCGTTTTGCGACCCTGTTTTACTGGAATCAACGTTAGTTCGGGTATGGTTTGAGCAGGGAGCTTTGAAGATCTCTAAATTCCTTACATGCTTGTCCAAATTTGACCGAAAACTTCTTGTTTTGTAACGTGAAATTCGGAGTGAGCTAATGCTTGTGTTTATGTTGTGAAAGGAAGCGCTATTCCTGGGCGTAAACGCGCGTCACCCGTGCCTACGCCTAACTTCATTCAGGAGCACGGCGACGTCATCGCTTTCGCAAAATCATCTGGGAATTGCACTACAGCTGGAAACATTCCAAACCTGCTGATCTTGGCAGTTGCCGAAAAGCAATCCATTTACCATTACTCCTGACTCCATGCCCTTGAAAAATTGCAACGCATCTACGCCCTGCGTAGCACCCAACGATTTCAAACAGCAGAAGCGTGACGCTAAATGAGATTTGGAAACGTTTGGGCGCTCCAACAAAAAGGGTCGTCCATAAATAGACGACCTTTCTATCCCCAAATTGGGAATGGACGTCAGTATAAATCCTTAAATGGACGTCATTATAAATTCATTCTCGTTGATGATTTTTTTTTTGCAATTTTATAATTGTTTATAAACCTCAAACGAATTACAACGACTTCGAATTAGTCATTTTAGAAAAAAACTTAACCACGTGTTAATTGTATACACTTGCAAGCAAAGAAACTGGATTTATAATGACGTCCATTCCTAATTAAACCTGGGCCAAGCGACCCTGGAACCCTGGAGAAGGGGGTTTGGGGGTCGAAAGGTCGTCTATTTATGGACTGCCCCTTTTGTTGGAGCGCCCAAATTTTTTCCAAGTTGTCGGTTGTTTAAAAATCTAAAAAAGGACTATCAACGTCCTCAAATTGGTCAATTTAAAATAGGAATAGGCCTAGATAGTTTTGTAAAAAATTATTGTTCTTTAAAATGCGTGTAATTTGGCTAAAATTCCTTATCAATTTGCCAGGTGAAGAGCCTTAAAAACAACAGTGAATCATTTGCATTTTTTGTGACTTTTACATGCCTGTACCCCTGTGACAAGGGTTAAGTCACTATGAAAGAGTTTCTGCAGGTAATGCGATGTTCTGCAGTGAGATTAACGAGTTGCAATGCTAATGTTTCGATTAATTTGTTTTAAGCACGAAATATTTCCTGTACAATTGTCATGAATTTATGGAATTGGTTTTTAGGGCTATTCTTCTGCGAAATTCAAGAGACATTTAAGGTTCATTTGAAGAGTTTTAAATTGCTCACGAAACGAGCTATTCATATTTTGATATTTTTATTAATATTTCCCAAATTTCCGAATTTGTAATTGATTCTCTATCTCGAGTTAATGTGTAAATTAGAAGTTCCAGTTGTGTGTTTCAATTTGAAGTCCTTAAGGATGATTTGTGATGATCATTTTAGGGACATCATGGCAGGATTTGTAAATGGGTGGTCAAATTTCTAAAATTTGTTGACGGTGATTTTTCGTATTTTTTCCTGAATGGAGTAGATTTAACCCTTAACCCACTTGTGGACGAGCCCGCATTATGGCCTCTTTTCATAGTTAAAATAACGTCACCAATTTAAAAAAAGTACGTCATGTGAACCTTTGGACCTGGGCTGTGCTGTAGACAGAGGGTTGTCAATTTCGGAAGATAAACGCACTAGTTTATTCCTGACGTCACAACCTCGATGGTCAATGAACGGTAACTGTTGGCGACCTCAGACATTGCTTTTGAAAATCTTGTTTTTGAAAAAAAAAATTGGATAAAATTAGTCTATGATCCATGTCACGAAAAATGTCAACTACCAACACTTCTGTTTGCCCACAAGTCCATAATTTTCGCATTTTATTACACACGAGAACATACAGATTATACAGTATCTTATCGCTTATTTGCTTAAGCTCTGGTAATTTTCGTTTCTGCTGTAATGCCAGTTGGCGGTTGAGGTTGAGTTTCTGGGAGCGGTTTGGACGTTTTTTTCACACGCAGCTCGAGTTGACGGTGGCAACATTCCAAACCGACTGGTTTTGTCAAGGCTGAAAAGAAAGAAAAAATGTGGAGCATATGCAAACAATCAGCTGTTAGACCAAAGACAAGACCAATTTGCATCGCGGGTCAATGGAATCGAAACGCATGGCCCCCTCCGCGACCGAGCCTGAATATGGAATACATTGTATTTAATGGTTCTTTTTATTGGTATTTCAACCCTTCAATAACTTTGTACTTAAAGGTGAATTTTCAAAAGGTGCATTTTTCGTCGTGCTGAACACACTTCGTTTGGTTTTCTGAAAGCCGTGTTTAGTTTCCGAACTCCTGCCAGTGCCATATAAAGGATATTTTTAGTTAAAAATGAAAATGTTTCCCTGACTACTGAAAATGTAAAAATAATAACGGAATAATTAATAACGTACACTGTAGGCCTACGATTGGGAGTCTTGTTGAAATCTTTTTCATTACAAGCAATCCGCAGATGTTTTCTGCTTCGACTCTTGTTGTTTAAAATAAAGCAGTGAGATTTAATTAGAAAGCCCGATCACCGAAATTCAAAACACATTTTGGCAAGTCATCAGGACACCAAATGTTTTTGTTTAGGATTTTTTTAAATCATAGTTCGAAGCCTGCTAACTGCAGACCCGGAGTCATATAATGGAAAATTAATTTAGCTATTATTACCTGTCGTAAAAAACAAATCCAACAACCCTGGATGTCGCAACCGCATTATTTGGAGAAAACCAGCGACATTTTCGGGGACCACACACCGTAGCGATGTGGCATTTAGGACTTAACTCCCGTGGCGCTTGGCATTTAGCGACAATGTGTTTTTATTGCCTCTGAAATTACCAACAAGATTGAGAAAGTGACACTAGCGCCTTGTGGGCAATGCGAAAGCTTCATCCGCAGGATGAGAGCTCATCTAAATGAAGAGCAGAGCTGTATTAATAATTGGAACACATAGCATTTGCCTGGGAATAAACAGGCTTGCTCGGTTTTAATGGTGGAATCGACCATTTTATATTAAGGCATTATCGCTGGTAACTGCCGAATCAGAAACCGTAAACAAAATGAAGCATCGTTACGAAGACAGCCTGTTTCGGTGGTCGTGATTTTGATAATCAATTTGGTCAGATACTGCAACTATGAATTTGAACAGTGATGTTAATGGCGACATGTGAGTGCCATTTACCTTTTCAGTGAACGTCCCACTCCTGGAGCCTGTTTTGAGGCCCTTAAGGGTCACACAAAAAGATGCCCACCTTGCAAACGATTACATTTTTGCTTCAAATGCTCATTATGATTGTTAAATTTATTTTTCCCTGTGTAAAATTGGTTGATTTTTTTAAAGTTCTTAAATGTAACGTTTATTTATAAAAAAAATTTAAATAAACTTGAAAAAAATCGTTATGCAACCTCCGATGCCCATAGAGGGCGCATAACGGTTTCTTCAAGTTTTTATTATTATTAAGTTTTGTGTTAGCCAAATCATAATGGACAACTCTATACGAAGGAAAATAAATTTAGCAGTTACAATTAGTATTTGAATTTTTTTGGGGA
>JAQIXS010005132.1:0-13351 GCA_034700785.1 Rossiulus vilnensis
GAAAAAAATCAATAATCAATATCACAATTTTCAATTTAAGTATAGATCACTAAGTGGAAATCATTGCTGTCAAAAGGAAAATTTAGCCAAAAACTTGAAAACGAACTTAAACTGTGCATGTTTTAAATTAATAGGTTAAAGACGTATTTTATATACTGAGGTTAAGGAAAATAAAAATATATTTAAAAACACATTTAAGAATAGACATGTCTATGATACACAAATTTCGGTCAACATTTCTTTATAAAATCATGTCAATTTCATGCGTATCATGTGCACTGAACACGCTTAAACATCTTGAAAATGGGATTTTAAACATTTCCACAACAAAAATTACTTTTCAAAAACTTATTTGATGCCTCAGAAACGTACAATTTAGATATTTAAACATGTTTGGAAAGACATGTACACGTGTCGAAATATAAAACATATACACGACTGAACACCGAAGCCACGTATACGCATTTAATTCAAGGTTTTTATCGAAATTTCATATTGTTTTTTTGTTGTTGTACTCTTTCACCACTTCAGCTCACAGATGGCGTTACGGTCGTTGTGAAAGAAAAGAAAACAATAAAAAATAGCTAGCACTCACAATGGGGTTAATTTTTTTATTGTTCATTAGGAAATCTGTAAAAAGTATTTGGCGAAGGAAGGTTTTGCGATGGGAAATTCGACGTATTGTTATAAAAAAGCATGCATGGGATGAGTTGTTTATGGGAATCACGATATGGTATTCCCAATGTCTTAAATATAATAACAATGAAGAGAATGTTATAATGAGGTCATTGTCGATAGCAACAAAAACTAGTAATTGAGAATTGAATGGGAAAGTGAAGAAGAATTTCGTGAACTCGTTATTTTTGATCATTCGTTTTCATTAATTTGAAAGATAAAAAATGCAAAGGGCATTGCTAATTAAGTAAACTTACACTAAGCATACGGTCATGAGAACCATTAATTTTTAGTAACCTTTACGTGAAACTTTTTTTTTAAAAAAAAGATTCCTTGTGCTATTTTTATACGATAAATCGTCGATTTCTATTCAACTTGCAGTATTTTCTACTTGTTTAAAAAATTGGTTTAGTCCATCGATTATTGAAAATAATCAGGTGGATTTAAAGTTTCTAATGATCAAAATTGAAGTTTACTTCTAAAAAAAGTGTAGTTCTTCTAATTTCATCTTCATGTAATTGCATTTGTTAGAATTCACTTTTGAAAATTTGAACTGGGCAGGTATAAATGGACGTGCAGTTTACAAATGGATATACAGTTACAATTTAAATTCTCACAAGTGTTTTAAGTAATTCATTGTCAGTCATTATCATAAATTTACAATTAAATATATTGCAAAATAAAGGTTGCATACTTTATAGATGAAACAATGGATTGATTTGATTTCGGAAATCACAGCGCATGCGTAACCTCAACAAAATTTGAATAACTAAACATTAATAGGTCTACAAGTTTAAAAAACGGTTTATAATGCATTTAATAGAGAAAAGTATTTGAAAAAATTCAGTGAAAATTGCCAGCAAAACTTTCTAAATTTGGTCGACTTATTATGAAATACGAACATCATCCTAACCAAGAAGGGATGCTTGACCCCTTTGCACTTTAATTATAATTTTCTTTTTTTTTATTCTCCAAAAAAGAGATATTTTTTAGACTAAAATTGCATTAAAATTAGACTAGATTGCCTGTAAGGAGATCGTTATGGAGCACGAAGGTTGCGTCTTTGGAATGGGGTCATGATGATCGGAAGGTATGTAGGTGAAGGGTCATCCGTAAACGCCATCCCAATGATACCAGCGTCCACCCCTTGACCTTCTGGTCCTCTCTTATCGTCTCATTATGATTCCGGTTACTAGTTTTTGCTAGTGGTTGTTTTCGTGATAGGTGTTTCTTACGAATACAATGCCTCCATATGGTCTTCGTGGAAATTTCGCCGAGAAAAGGTCAAAGGTCGAACGTTATAGCGTTTACGGATGTCGTTTCTGGGAAGGGGGGGCGGAATGGGAGTGGAAAAACACGCATTAATATCACACAACCTACATTCGCCCTGAAAATACCGGTGGATGAGGATAAAAACAGCATTTATGCTTCTGGATTGATGAAGGTCACGTGTAGGACGATATCGGTTTTTTTAGTCTTTTTTATCAGCAATAACAAATTAAATTTATTCCTTTATTGGATGATATTTCGTGAACAAAAATTAATCTAATGAAACAATAACGAACGTTTTTTTTTTTTCAAGATAAAACAGGTTTCAAAAAAGTCAATCAATGATGGATGATGAATTCATGATTGACAAATAGCACTTCCAAAAAAAAATGGTTGAAACATTTATTTCAGTTATTGCAATTGCATTTTATATTGAAAATCACGATATGTTTATACCATAATCTTTTTATAACGATTTGCTTAAAAGAATGCTTGGGAGTCGTTCAAATATTACGTAACGCAATTTTGGCCCTTTTCAGAGACACACTCACCCCTTGTCACACTTTCCAGACCGCCCACCCACCATATGTTACGTAACAAAGTTGTACTATTTTTTGCACTGAAATGCAGTCACGTACAGTGTATACATTTTTATAAATGTATTAAAAATATCGAGAAATAACGAGGATTTTAGACAGTTTTGAATGTGATCAAATATGAATGTTCTCATGCTAAATTACCGGACAAGAAAGGCGTTACGTAATACGAGGATAAGCACCTACCCACCCCATGTATTGCGTAAATTTATATAATTTTTCTCAATTATATTCTCAATTACAAAAATTTAAATTTAAATTTATAACGCCATCTGCAGTACCTAATTGGCAACTGCCAAGCTCCATTAGTTTCTAATGACAATAATGGGGTGGGATGTGTAATTCAAATGCATGTATTTTAATTCTATGAGATATTTGAAAAAAATATTCGATTGAAAAGTATATTTTATTAATTAACATCAAAAATATTCTTTAGTCGCTTGAAATGTACGCATTTATTTCGCTGTTTGCAAAATTACGTTGGTAACCTCTCGCACGTACAAAATCGTGCTTCTCAACCTGTCTAACAACAACAACAACAAAACAAAAAAATGCGATTGTGCACGGTTTCAATAATAATGAAAAAAAAAGCAAAATGAAAAGGGGTAAAGGGGTATAGTCCTGTCATCTACCTGACAAGTGCCTTTAAAACTCAGGTCAATGCCAGTGGATAGACTTAAAAAAAACGTGGTTGAGTTATTTTTTCATTGCAAACTTAAAGTTTAAGGCATAAAAAATTCATAACCAGGTGATGGCATTTAGTGAGAATAAGCCAACTTTAATTTGTACTGATTAGTACGTCTACAATCACTCGCAGTTATTTTAATTTTAAGCATTAAATATGACAAAAATATTTACTGAATTTGGCCTAAATATTTTTTTTTTAAAAATTATTTGAAAAATTTCTTTAAAATTATCTGGAGATTGGCATATTATTCATTTAAAAAAAATCAAATTTGGACATTTTTTTGCAATTTTATTCACTTATTTATTTACTTAATTTGCGATGTAAATGAAAAAAAAAACCACTTAAAATTATAATTAATTAAATTTAGGTGTGTTATTTCGTTGAACGGTTTTTTTAATTTTTGACATTTCTGTGTTCGTATGAAATCGTTTAGGCAGTGCAAATGAATGGCTTAAGTACTGGAGTTTATTTGAGTGACATATATTAATTTTTAAAAAAAGTTACTTTTGTGACATCATGATTTCGTATAAAATTTGCTTTTATTTCGCCGATTATTAATTACTGTATAAATGAAGTGTTTATTTTAATGCTGATAATCGTATTATTGTTTCAGCTCCACTCCATACTATTGAAATTTATTCCTCTATTGGATGATATTTCGTGAAAATATAATAAATTTAATGAAAAACATAAACTTGTTTTCTTCAAAATAATTACATTTTTAAAGAAAAAAAATATTCCGTCCAGGTCAACCCTCCTTAATTTACGTTCTGTGCCGAAACTGTAGTTGGAAAGTAATTTAGTGTCTCAAACTGTTTCGATTGTGGTGATTATTTCGACGACTGCATCGTTTTCGTGCTATTGTTTGTTACAACCAGTTATTTTCAAAAGGAGGTTATTCAAATTTTGCGATGACATTTAGCCCGTCTTTGTGACTTTTGCCATTCTGCCTCGTTGCATTATGGGTAAATGAGTACGAATAATTAGCACATCGACCTCGCTGGTATTTCTTCCCCTAAATTAGGACCCGGCACCCCCTTACAAATCGAATTTATCACACCGTATTGAAAGCTTGTCAATTTTATTTGCAAAATCCCTCGGTCAGTTGTTTTTACACAAAATTATCGAACGTAAATTTTGTGAGATGTTCATAAAAGGGGTCACATGAAGACACCTTCGTAAGAATCTGTATGAATTAAAACAAAAAAGAAATAGATGAATGATAAGAAAATGAGCTTGTTTATAGGGGAATGATGAAACTTACCTTTTGTTTTCGCCAAAAACAAAAGCTGAGCTTTTTATCTAAGAAATCAGGCCTAGTTTTTCGGGAATTAATTGGCTAGGTAAGCATAAGGTTTATGACGAAATTCAACTTATAAAAGACAGTCCGAAAGTTCTGTTTGCATCTTATAAACTGTTGTTTATTTTCGAACAGCACTGTACATTTTTGTAATTTGTTTTAAGCAACCATTGATGGATTAATTTTGCTATCAATTTTAAATCTCACTTAAACTTATTTTCAATTACGAATCTGAAAATAACATTCCAATTTTATCGCGATAACTTAAAATACGATAACTAAGATGAAATTGTAATCTTATTTTAAGATTAAAGGGTGACTTAATTTTAAAAAAACAGTGAAATACCAACAATATTGTAAGATTTTTATGGACACCTGATTTCTATTTTTATCATTTAACTCGTTAATTATTCAGCAGTGTTTCAGTGTTGTTTATCACGACCATCGCTGACTTTTTCCCTGTCTTTTTCTTGAAAATAAAATATTATTAGTAGTAGTATTAATATTATTAAAAATGATTGTGAAATTGGTTGCTTAAAAGGTTATTCAACATCATTGTAACATTTTTAAATTCGGTGTAATTTTGAAAATACGTTTAGCATACATACATGCCTTCATAATTGATTGGATGATTGATTGCATCGCTAAAGTCACCATTAGCATTTTATTTGCCTGGCTCTAAACGGGGCGTGTCCTAGCAGTTTTAACCACGCCTCCGATGTCACCTTATTTGCATGTCCACGAGCACATTTCCGCATTTTTGCATCAAATAACCTTCGTGACACCGTTCATTGGATGAACGATGACATTTCCTGACTTTTGTACCCAATTCCAACAGCTTTTTTTTAAAGCAAAGTTAGAATCTTGCAATTTTGTTTCTATATATATATTTGTTTTTATTACCTTCCCCCCATGCAGTGGCTGTTTGAAGAAGTCATAACCCTAGAGTTAACAATGTTGTTTCTAGTTCATTAGCACAAACCGCCGAAATCACGTTTTCACGCACCCATAAAACTGCGTAGCAAAATAAGGCACGCCATTACATGTACATTTCCTTTTTATTTATTCCCAGACTAATTTGTGCCATACGCGTATTTGGAGTTTTGCTAGTTTTTCTTTTCAATTGTTGGTGATTGCTTTTTCGGTCCTTCGGCTGGCCTAAATTCGCGAAATCAATGCGTAACAACACTCAGCAAACATCAACACTTTAAACTTACATGTAGGTTAAAAAAAATACGTAATTTTTTTAGAGTAATACACTATTCATGTGTATAAGTTGTATTTGCTCGTTTTTAACCGTTTTGTCACCGTTTTTTAAAAACTTAAATGTGTTTTGTAATGCATGATTTATGAAAACTAGTGTAGTTATTATTGATTATTTCGCAATTTTTTAAATTAGTTTAGAAAGTGAAATTATATTTAATTCATTGAATCGAGGTTGAAAAACTACGATGTATATTTCTAATTGATGACAGTGGCGTTATACATTAAGAAACAATTAAACCAAATACATGTATATATGAAACTATAATTAAAAATCAGTTTTATTTACGTGTATGGAATTATTGTTATTGTTGATCGCACTCCGTGATTTTTTTGTGAAGCAAACAACAACCAGAAATACAATGCTTTAAATAAAAAAATGTAAGAAAAATTAAAACGTGTAATTTTTTTCCTTCTTCGGTGTTGAACAATTTTTTCGGTATTTAGTACTGTAGTATATTTATGATCAAATAAGTATATGTATGTGAATATGTAAGTGTAATTGTTTTAATTCCATTAGAGTAATGCATCGTTGCTTCGGAATCATTTTTAATGAAGATGTAAAATAAGTTAAGATAGGGGGCGTGCCAGCTGATAATGTATACATGTGCATGCACATTGTATTCGCCTATGCAACCTAATTAGGATTTGTCGATATTTTCAATTAATTTTATGTACAACAAAACCAGAATAGATTTCGCTTAGTGATTAATTATAAAATAATTGCAGTAATTTTCCAAAACTTTCATTTATATCTGACTATGGTATAGATCCTATATGTCAGTTTGGTTTGACATTCGAATTCTCAATTCTATTGTTTTTCGAATTATTTCAGTGAAAAACTGATAATCATATACTGATAACCAAAAATTAGAAACAATGGCAACTTGTTTTAATAGAATGCCTTCTCGCTTTAATCGGTGTTTATTTCTAATTATTTGTTATTGACCTAAATCTTAATATAATCAGATTCACGCATTTTCATTTAGATTTTCAGCACTCGTCATGAGGCGGGTTTTTGTGCTACTTAAAAACTGATGAATGCATCTTAACCTAAATTTTTCTTAATTTATTAATGCACATGCATGAGATAAACAGCGAGCATCTCCACCGCTTCTTGTTTTAGCCACCTTTTTTTTGCAATTAAAACAAAACCAAAAAGCAGTTATGCGTTACAGATGTTTCATTAGATTTCAATTTAAAAGTCAAATACCTGTGAGTATACGAGATGCAAATTTGGAGTTCGTGACTCCCAAATAATCTTTTATTTTCCTTAATTCTTATTAGTATTTCAATTATTTGACAGTATTTTAGTGTCCACTTGTTTTAAAAACATTTATATATTACAGTAATTTAATTATGTGTTTGGTAATTCATGTGTGTTGTATCATTCGTTCGATCTTGTAGGTCTTTTAAGTTTTAAAATAATTAGCACTCGTGGATAGATCCTAAATTTTTAAACTCATCGCTATTTATTCAGTTGAAGAAAAACGCACGAATTTCACTTAACTTAAAAAATAATCACCGATATAAACATACAACGTTGAAAATGGCCGACATTTTCAAACAATTGAAAATGATAAAAAGTAAAACAAAACGCACACAAAAAACACCAATGGCGATTTTTTCTCACAAATATTTCCATTTTGTAAGAAGAGGAGAGCGCGTTACATGTTTGCTAAAAGCGCCCCCTACATGTAAGAACGTTCCCTCAATTTCCTCTGTTGTAGGACAATTGTCTGGCTTTTCAGTTGACAGTAAAGATACGGTTGGTAATCTGGTGTACTTATTTCCACGCGCTGTTTCCTACCGTCCTCAGGTGCAAAACGAAATTCCTCAATGTTGTAAGGGGCAGCAATTAGTACTTAATTTCAGTTTATTAACCATGATTTCATATTAGGTGGTTTAACATCTTTAAAATATAATTCAGTTTGCATGTTTTTAATTCATACTACGGCGGTTTTTAAGCATAATTTTCTATTTTTCTCCATTGAAGATTGACAATACTGATCCTCTTATTTGTTTATGGTGCCAAAATGGCGCCCAGGGATACGTAGTCTAGATAGACATCATGGTTACCAGTGAACCTGACTGTGAACGTGTCGGAATTTCATTTTGCACTCGAGGCAAGCGCGCATTCACTAAACTGCCCATATTCAAGAATAATACATTTCAACTTTATTCCAAAATCATATTCAATGCTAAATATCAACGTCATGAAGATTTAAGATGTCAGCTTTAATACAAGAAAATTACGTAAACTTCGCTTTCCTGAATGTCAAAAATGCATCACTTTTGAACCTGGGCCATAGTATACTACCCTGTCTTCAAATAACATCGACACTATCGGCAAAAACATGCTAAGACCAGGGCTAGACATTCTACTTCCGGCACTAACTCCATCCAAAAACGTCCATTTTTCATGGCTTACGGAGTTGGGCAAAGCTGAACGTTTGGGATATTGTGCCAATAGGAAGGTGGTACAAATGAAAAAGTGAAATTGTATCTCGAATTCGGCAGTAGCTTCACTGATATTGTTATATTAATTTGTAAATGATGGCACAAGCTTGTAAATAAACCAGTTAAGTGTTTAAATTAAGGCCAGCAACATAATTACCATGTCGTAGATATGTTATTGTTGCAAAGGAACTGCTGCTAGTATTAATGAACCGCATAATACAATAGCATCTTATGCTGTATTTGTCGATACTTAATTGTATGGAGTGGGGCACCTTGCCATTCATTGGCTAGAAATTGGCCCGTCTTTAGATTAGATTAGATATGGTAGCAAAGCCTTTGGAACGGCTGCCTCCGTTAGGTGGCGCTAAAGGTGGTCACGTCACGGTGGTTGCAAAAAAAGTTGCAATAATCAGTCGATAGATGGCGCTTTTCATCACTACAAAGTTGGAGCGACTTGGTAGATGCCTTTTCAAGATACAAAGAGCCTGTCTTTGACGTCAGCGACAGTGGTCGATGTTACTTCAACATAGCAATAGTTACTCGAGTCAAACACCACCAGGTTGCGCCAACCGACTACGGCAATAACCGACTACTCGTAGGTTGATTATGCCAACGAAATGTCGTCGAGCAGCACCACAGCATCTGTCGCGGTCGAGTTGGTCAGCACTTGATCGATGATCAGTTCTGTAACTCTTGGTCGAAATGTAGTCACAGGAATGGTTGTGGACGGCCATTGGATTCCGGAAGTGATTTTCCTGCGCAGCTTTTTCGGTTTCGGTGTTGGCTTCTCATCGGGGTCGAAGGTGGCGCTACTGTCGTCGTTGGTGGGGGCAGTGGCGGTGGAGAGGTCCACCACCAGCTGGGTGCTAGGATTGGTCACTTTGGTGAACTTTGGCGACAGCACAGAGCTAACCGAAAATGGTGGGAAGGTTTTGCCAATCTCCACGAACTTGCGTTTGCGCAGACCTGCTACCGTGGTTTCGCTTTGGAACTCGGCAGCGACCCCGGTGGTCGGATCGGGCGAAAAAACGTCGTTACGCCTCACGGTGGAGGCTTGGTCGAGGGCCTCTCCAGGCCCGATCCTAGCCCCGAAAGGGATCCCGAAATTGAACGGATTCGTGGGGGGATCTGCGCGCTCTGTCGGCGAAGTTGCAAAAAATGGCCGCGAAGTGGCGCTGATCGACGCGGGTCTAGTCGTGGCGCTGATCGGGATTTCCCGCTGAGTGCTCGTGGTTCGCGGAAATGGTGGAAATTCTGGAAATCGGCTGAACTTTTGATCTTGTTGCGTAGATGGTGCTGCAGTCGCGGCGTTCGGAGCGAAAAAGTTGTCCAGTTTGACCGCAGTGCTGCCACGTGGTGCTGCAAATGGCTGACCGGCAAAGGGAAAAGATGGGAATGCGGTGGGGGCGACCCGGGTGGTGGTGGTTGCTGGTTGCACTGGGCTAAAGCTGGGTGATACTGCCGATGGCTGATTGTCGAAGGGGAATGTTGGAAATGCCGAAGGAGCAATTGGAGTTTCACTAGGGGGCGCAACCGATGGCTCACTGTCGAATGAGGTGGTTGGAAGTGTGGATGGGGCGACTTTGGTGGTGGGATGAGTGCGAATCCTTAGCCTGCGCCTCGGTTTGGTTAGTCCGTTAGATGGCCCCACCGAAGTGCTAATCGGTTTTTCTTTGCTGATGGGGACAGTGACTTGGTTTCTCTGGATTTCGAAGCCACCAACAGTTGTCAGCTCTGCCGCTAGGGCGACGCTCGAATCGACCGGGGTGCCTCTGGTGGTTGACGATGGCAGTGCTTTGGGTGGCGGTGGAGGAAATACGATGGGAATGGCGTTGGCAATGTTTATCTTGAAACCACCGGTGTTGGGCCGCACGAAGATCTGTCGGACCGTGGTCGGGGGTTGAGTGACGGGCACTGTCCGGGTGGTTAGGTCGACCGAGGTGCTTCTGGTGGTGGTGGTTGAAGATGGCAGCGCTTTTGATTGTGGTGGAGGAAATACGATGGGGATGGCGTTGGCGATGTTTATCTTGAAACCACCGGTGTTGGGCCGCACGAAGATCTGTCGGACCGTAGTCGGAGGTCGGGTGGTGGAGCTGGTGTCGAATAAAGGCGCTTCGGTGAACGGAGCTGCGGTCGAGGCGCTGAAGAACAGCGAGTCGTCCGAGTTTAGACCCACATCAGGTGTTTGGCTGAAACTGGAGAGATTAAAATCAGTGTTTGAATATAGTGGGCGTGAAAAACGAATGAATTGGCTGAATATCAAATGTATTCTTTTAAATCCTATACTCACATATTTTGTTTAAGCATAAAGGTTATTTGTATAAAATTATGCGCATGAAACTATTTGTTTCCAATTCATGATTTCATAAAAATGTAACATTTCTGCGTTTGGATATACTGTACACTGTAATGTATCTGAATAATCTGATATCTACCAGCACTTAAATGTACAAGTAAATAAATATAAATAAAACTTTATAAAGAAAACATTTTCAAAGGTAACATAATTTATTGGTTTTCCACTGGACAATTCTAAAGTATGAAAAATAATGCAGACCCTAGTGGACAATTAATTCTACGAGGGGGAAAATAAGTATCAATTATGACAAGATATGTTTTTCCGATAGTTCATGTAAGCCCTATCCTTACACCATGAACGACTGTTTCAAGACTGTCTCATTATTTTTATTGCGGTCAAAAGTGAAATTGTATCATAGATTTTCAGGCCCAATTGTGATCCATTGCAAAAAGGGTCGAATGTCTTTACCTCCTGCTGAAGTCCAGATCCGCTTCCGGTTGCTGGCTGACCGCATTGGTCACCGTGAAGCCGTTGACACTTTGCTCCGCCCCTAGGTCGTTGCTTGGGGGAGTGGCCACAGGGGGGACTCCTTGCTTCCGGTTGCGCCTGGTTCTCTCCTGTTCGCGCTCTTCCGGTCCCTCAGTGTCCAGTCTGTACAGTTCATCGTTGTTCGCGTATTGGCTGACCGCTTGACCGCAGTCTACGTTGTACCACCAATCGCAGCCTCTGATCTTCTGGTTGAAGAGCGTCATGTTGGCGCACAAGAAGCTGTGCTTCACCAGGAAGGTGTCGCACCAATGCCACGCCTGACATCTTGTTTCCGGATCCGCGTAAAAGCCCGGCTTCCGGTCTCGGCACGTGAAAGACGTCCGCTTGGGGACGCTGGTGAGGTCCGGATAATCGACGCCTGCTACGCCCTCTGGCACTCGGCCGATGAAGTTGGACTGAAAAGGGGAAAACAAGATGGCGGCAATAAGTAATTTACCAAGCAAACTAGAAACCAAAGCCGCTCTTTATACGACGACCTTCTTCTTGTTTTATATTCATGCACCATTACGCGGCCTATGACGTTTCATTATACGGCCAAAAATAACGAAACCTGATATTTTTAACACATTTAAAGTACGTGAAAGTGCACGGTTCTTTGAGGTGTTTAGAAGCATTTAGATCAATAAAATCTGCAACAGTCGCTCTCTTTTTTTACACCTTTTAACGGCGTAACCTTGATCATCATGTTCCATAGGAATAAGCGACTCAGACTTGATAATTGTTTTGCTGGGTTCAAGTGAATTTATCATTTGAGAGCTATAGCCTACATGTACTTTCTAACTTCACCTATGGCCAGTGACAGCAATGGTTTCATGCAAATCTTAATTTAGACTTTTCTAAATTTTTGTTATAAATATTTAATTTTCAATTTTGTTTTACTTTCTGGAAATGAAATAAAATTTAAATGTATGCATCTTTAGCAAACGACTTTAAAGATTTTTTAAAATGAGATTTGGAACCTATCCTATGTAATTTATATATGTAAAAACGTTTCTTTGTACAGAATTTCACTTAATAGCCAGTGTTCCAGAAACCATTCTCAGTAGGGCGTAAAGTGAGGTATGGCCTAAGTTTAATAATGCAGACGACGTCATTGTAACTTTAATACGCCTAATGGCAGTGTCAAAAAAACCCTAGCTACATTTACTTTACGCCATAAAGCGCCTTAAACTCGCTTTACCTGCCCTAAATCAAGTTCATAAAGTAAGTTCAATCATAATTAAGATATACATGTACATTGTATCATCTTAATATTATGATTTAAGGATGGAAAGAGATGCGCCCTTAACTCGTTTTCTAATGAGTGTAAAAAAAAATTAATATAAAAATTGTCCGTCTGACTTGAAGTTAATTAGATTTGGGTATATGTACCAGACTAAAATTTGGTTGTATATATTTAAAACGTTTTTGATACCGACTACGCCTTGTTGTTTCTTGATAATAAAGTTCAGATTCTGTACTTTTTCTGCTACAATTACCGTTTGAAGAGCGAATAATGTTTTTATATTAAATATGTAGTTTAATTAAATGGCACCATCTCGTGGAATTAAAAAACTTATTATGAGCTTTGGTGCTTTTAGAATTGTCTTAAAACAAATTAATAAATTTAATTTCGTTTTTGACAAGTAACTATAATTACGACATGTAATCCTCTAATTTATAATAATTTTGTAAAAATGTACTAAAGTTAATTTCCAAAAAAAAATGGGGAGATCGAGAGGAGAGGGGAGGGAAAATGGAGAATTGCCAAGGTGCTTATGTATGATGTCTTTGAATAATTTCTGCAAAAAATTCTACTTATTAAATTGGTTATTTCCTATACTACATATAATTAGCCATTAATTGGACTGCAGAAAAAGCGGGCAAATCAGTCTTGGTGCAAGTTGATGAAAGAATACATTTTCAATGCTAATTATACTGATAATTACACTAATTTTACAATATTATTACTATGATGTTAGGTGGAAATGTGCTAGCAGTTGGTACATCGATCGAATGCTGATTATATGTCTTTAAGTAGGCTATAAATGTATGTATCTTTGAGTATTTATAAAGAGGGCGATCCTCGTTCAATCTATCATTGTATTATAATTTATTTCTCATTTGATGCAGCGCCCATTACGGTGTATTTTCCGCTTGACCCTCGTCCAGTTCTTGCTCTAATTTGAGGAGGTCGTTTCATCGTAATCAGTTTCGTGTCACGATTTAACGCCGAAAAGCTTCTTTGTTTTTTTGTAAAACAGCAAAGTGTA
>JAQIXS010005133.1:0-13351 GCA_034700785.1 Rossiulus vilnensis
ACCATAACGTACCAGCCGCCAAAAACTCAACTTTTCAGGAGAGGAGGGAGTTTCGTGAAAAATATAGATAGCGCCAATCTGATTTCGTTCAAACGTCAACATTTTCAGACTTTGTTGTGGATACCTTATGGTTTGGCACCATTCAATTAGTTTTGGTTTTAATGGACCTGAATAAAGATATTATTTTTTTAAAATTCGATAGTTCTTATTCATGGAGGCTGTGGACATACCAATTCTGCATGAAAGCAACGTCAGCCAGAGTCAATATTCACCGGCTCCAAAGCCTCGCACCGAGACTAATCGATTATTAACACCCGGAGGAGCTATGGTCACCACCACCACCACGACAATTTCGAAGCCCACCAGCGGTACAGGTAGGAGCTACTCGATAATTACCTATTCGCAAGCAGGAGGCATTTTTGATCAACTGTCATGCTCTTCACCGAGAATGTGGAAATGAGTGGAACCATTAGATTCGAAATTCCCTTGTAGTTGGCACTGCCACAAAAGCCTGTGCAGACTGCATGCGTTTGCCATCCTGGTTCGATTGTATCGTTCCGTAAAAAGCTGTGTTGTGGTTTGCCACCCGGTACGTTAACTCCATGTCAAAAAATCACAAAATATACCGAAATCCCTTGGAGGCATTTATGTCGTTTGCATTGAAGGCTTCCGAGTAGAAATTATTTTCAGCTGGATCGACTTCAAGCACATTGCTCTCTGTACTGTACAAATTATGCTGATCTGTCGGAATATGGTCAAAAAAACAATAAACATTTTCGACCAGAAATTCAATAAAAAGGTAAGGTTCTGGAGCGTTTTTGACCCTCTTAGATTTGATCGGCACATATCCCGTTTTGAGTCCTAGATGATGTGCTTATCATACTCAGTATTGATCATAATTCACCACGTGGTTGAATTTTTTTCTAAATCCTACCGTAGGACTTATCTGAATTGAAATTCTTCTCGAAACTTTTGCAAACGATTTCTATGTAGATATATATTATAAAAAACATGCACCGTGAAATGCAAATTAGCGTTGATTCTACGTGCCAAATGCATTAAATAGTAAACTATTTATTTTTGCGATTGATGCGAACACTTCCGCTAAATTGGAATGTTAGAATGTTTGGTACGTATTCAAACCAATTTGAATGTTTGTGGCACCGTACATCGTGTTTGAGTTAACGCACATTTTCTTTGCTTCATCAGCTTTTCACCAGATCACGAACCGAAACATTTCACACGATACGTTTTTTTATGCCATATTTTTCCACGAATTTATGCACCGCCATCTCGCACGGACTTTGCACGCATTGTTTTTTAGCGTTTAATTCGTGCTCCTGACTTATCTTTTGATTTCTTTCCTTTTTCCCTTCCGGTATCTGTATGGCGTGTGTTCGTGTGTGCTTGTTTGATATGTTCTCTGCCAACCCGCATGACCTGCTGCAGAGGTGTTCTGCAGCAAACTTGAAATTGAGAAAGTGGTTGAGAGCACACCCGATCTTGTCCCCGAGGCGGAGCCGGAGGAGGAGGACGTAAAAGAAAAAGAGCAATTGAGCGACGCTGAAAGTCTGCCAATTGAGAAACAAGATGCGCCCGATGCTGGTATGCATGCGTTCGGAATCCAAGTATTTCCTTAGCGAGCAATTGTAGCCGTAGTTTTGTCCGGTGTTTGTCGGCTTTGGTTGGGTGCGAGACCATGTTGGACGCATAATTGCATTTTTAGCCCAATCCAATCGTTCGTCAGGGCTGGCAAGAAAACTAGAAATGCAGCGATGGTTTAGATGCCCCATCTTCCGTATCGGAACTTGGAAGGTTTGACCGGAAAGGTAACAGGAAATCGGTGGTCAGTCATACAGATGCCATCAACTCTGGGTTATCCTGCTCTTACACTTTCTACCTCTGGCACACACGCATTTAAGCTAAAGTAATACTAGCCACGCTCTGTAAACTGCACGCATTTCTATTTTTCTTCGCCTTATTTCACAAGTTGAAGTTGCACGTTATTTATGGAGATGTTAATCCTCAGTGTTAATTTTAAGAAATTTTAGGTACTCGAGCCACACTTCTTGTGGTTTTTCACTCGAGATGGTCAGTCTCCTGTACCGTACCCTTTGGTTAATTGAGAATTTTTGGGAAATGGGAAAATCCCTTCACATATGGATGTTTCCGATAATGTTTGAGGAAACCGAGCTGATAGTCTGGCAGTAGAGAATTGTTTTTAGTTTTTTGGTTAAATTCAAAGTTTCATATTGTTATTTAATCTAATTAGTATACATGTATTTGTTTTAACTAGTGCAAGAACAACGCCTAATCCAATTAGCAAGTTGTTTTGCTTCTGATTAGTTAAAGTTCTAAATTGTTATTTGATTTCATTGGTATAGTTGTTTTAATACGTGCAAGAACTAAAAACGCAATCCAATTAATAAATATAAATAGCAGCATGCCGATATTCAGGCAGTAGAGAAACATTTTTGTTAGTTTGGTTTTTAATGAATTGAACGATCCATATTATTTTTTTATTTGGCATTATTTGTCTTAATTTGTGCAAGAACTACAAACCCAATCCAATTAGTAATTTAGCAGCATGTCGTTTTCGTTGCATTATGTATGCCGATATTTACACAGTAGAGAAACATTTTTGTTATTTTGTTTTTTAATTAATTGAAAGCTCTATATATTTTTTCATTTGGCATATTTGTCTTAATGCGTGCACAAACTAAAAACGCAATCCAATTAGTAAATATAGACACCACCATGCCGCTTACGTTGCAGTACGTATATCGATATTCCGAATTAGTTTTTTTTTTGGTTTCTGATTAATTGAAAGCTCCATGTTGTTGTTTAATTTGATTAGTATATTTGTAAGAACTAAAAGCGTAATCCAATTATATAGTAAACGTAGATTGCAACATGCCGCATACGTCGCAATGCGTATGCCGTGGAATTTTCTTTTTAAATTTGTCCTGCATACATTTCGCTCCCCCTCCATCAGGGCGTTCTCTAAGGTCATTATGTAATGATTGATTGGTTGCAGCTAATTGATTGAATTTTCGTGCCAATTACCAAACTTTCAGAGTTGGTCGTGAACGGCGGGGACCCCGTCACGGACACAGCCCTTCGCGAGCTGGAGCATCGACAGTTTGTCCCTGCACCTCCTGCTACAACCACCAATAAGAGTACCTTAATTATACACAGCGTTCAGAGGGTAAGAAGATATGTTTTTTCTAGTGTCTTTATGTGGAAATTTTGCTGATTTTTTTTTAAAGTGCAAATGTGAGGGCAAGCTGTTGCACATGCTGATTTTTTTACACTTGCAGTGATCAGTTAATGATTCTGCAAGTCTTGTCTTGCTCATATCTGACCACTTTGTTGCATGACAAAGCAGGGGTTTTGTCTCAGTCCCCCAAAATTAACATTTCACCGGGCGATTCTTGAGCCACATATTTGTGAATAACTTCGATTACCAGACATGTACAGCAAAACATGTGACTAGTGCCCATAACATTTTTGTCATGTCTACGTTCAATGCTGTGATCGTTGCCTTCACCTGCTTGCTTTGTTTTCTCCTCTGCATGTGCCATTTGGGGAGAATAGGAAGTAGTACGACCAACTGTTAAGGTAGGTGACCCAACCGAATCGTGAACTACTTTTGTGTGCAGAATGATAGAAAAATTCTGTTTTAAATTTATCATTAAAAAAATCTAGTTTTTCTCTGTTGCGTACAAATCTGTGGATTCACACAAATTTTACTAAAAATGTGTTTCGATCGCTAGATTGTTGTGCACATTTGATATTAGAACGATTTTACGCAAGGCTTCCTTTCTGTTCCATTTTGGCATTTTGTGCAAATTTTGATGTCGACACATTGTGTCTTTTTGGTCACAATTTGAAAAAAAATAAAATAACGCTGATCAAACAGTGACGTTTGGCTTTTTTTTTCTGAATGCTAAAGATGAAACACAAATGATCCCCAGTGCGAATTGTAGTAATATTTGGCATGCAATGAAACCATCTGCCATAACCTAACTGGTTGTGATACTATGTTGATGCCACAGGTAGAGAAGACTAAAAATGGGAAATTTCATGAAGTGATGCAGGTAATTAATTTATTCAAATGCTTATTAATATTTTCGGGCTCTTTTTCATGCACTTTATGATCCTAACCGACCCCAACTGTTCTATTAATGGTAGTTTCGAACATACTACTAGCCTGATTTCCTGTCTCGGCCAAATTATGCATGCCTGTAACCAGTCTAACTTCCGTTTACTTACTGCTGTTGAGCTTGTAGTTGTCTCTTAACCTCTGCTGCTATTCTGCTGAGCCCTTGGTTGAGATCATAAAGTTGGGGTGATTCTCATGATATTTAAGTTAAATTCCAAGTGAAACTGTCCGAAATGCTCGAAGGCGATATGAAAGTTATGTTTTACGGAATTTCGAGAAAATAATTAAAAATAAAATTGTTTGTTTGACTACTTTAGTTGCTTTTTAATATAAATAATTTGAAGTAATTATCCGTGAGATCTGTTGCCAAGTTTGAAGTATTCGCAAATTCATAATATCTGTAGAATGCGACAATAAAGTCAGTTCATCTTTATACCTCACGAGCATTAGCCCTAAAATCCTTCTGAAGCAGTGCTATGTAACGCTTCTTAGTCGTTGCTTTTGTTGTATCTTTTCGCTTTTTCCTTCAGATCATTGCTGGTTAGACGTAAGCGTTTTTACGGGATGGCGGGAAAGAGGAACTTTTGCTTTGTTTGAAAAATGTCCATTTTACATGTGAAGAATAATTTCTAGAACTTGGAAAAAACTATTGTTTTTCAATTCAATAAATCCAGTAAATGAAGTCATAATACTAATCTTATCAGTAACATGAAAACTTGACTTCAATGTTATGTCCCTCTTATGTTTTCAAATGTTTTGACCTGGATAGATGGATGGATAGCTGCATGGTCATGGCTGTGGTAATGTGCAGGAAGAAATGCCAAGCCTTTCTTCTTAGTTTTTCATGCTTAGACTGCGATTTTCCATTAACCGAATCTATTAGGTGAAAGATATGATTTTGATGTAATTAGTTGTGGAGAACTTTTTTCTGATGAGATTAGTACTGTGTCTGACATATCCCAAAGAAATAAATTGTTTGCATACATTTTTAAAAGTATAGAAAAATGATAGCTTACAACATCGAAGAAGGAT
This sequence comes from Rossiulus vilnensis, assembly GCA_034700785.1. NCBI lineage: Eukaryota > Metazoa > Arthropoda > Diplopoda > Julida > Julidae > Rossiulus > Rossiulus vilnensis. Next base: position 5,198 of record JAQIXS010005133.1, read on the forward strand.
AAAATATTCATTTTTTTATTGTTATCCAGCCTCCGGAAGTTGTGGTGGTGGATGGCGATAAACTGCTCTTGGAGAACGCCAATAAACAACAAGCCCCTGACAGTATTTCATCGTCTGTTAGCTCCTCCACCAAAGATGGCACAGGTGAAAGTTTGTTTTCGTGGTATTTCTGTTTTCAAATGGAGGTGTTTACTTGGAATTGACTAACTTGGGAATCGAAATTTCAGGACGTTCCAGACCTAAGGACAGGCGATCGTTCATGAACACGATAAGAAAGCGCTTCAGCTTCCGTAACAAGAGATCGAAAAGCATGGAGCAGCCTGGGGATGGTAATGTCAGCGGTGATGAAAGCATGTCAAGAAGTGCTTCAGCCGATCGGGCTCGTGGGTCAGGTTAGAAACCGTTTCAGTTTGGTGAATGCCACGTGCTATTTAAGTATCGTTTGTGAAATAATTGTGTGGAAATGCTTCTACCTTTTGTTTAATATCATAATGGGCATAAATTATTTGCTTAGCCGTACGGGGACACCCACACTGCGAATTTGCAATGATTTATGCCGGATTATGCGCATGTTTCTGTCAATTATTTCTCACCGAAGAGTGGTTCATTGGAAGACTTTCTCTCGTATTATAATTTTGCTAATGCATTGCATGCATTTTGTGTTTTTATCTGTTGTGATATCCTTCCAATGATACGGAGTGCTCAGTTCTCACGAAGGGTAAGTCATTGGTTTTCAGATTTCTATAATAATTGACTATCATCGCTCTTGCACTCGCTTTTTGGTCCTCTTTTCCCATTTATATTCGCTTTGGATTTCAAGCACGGCATAGACTGGGTGTTGCCAATGAATTTCTGACTTTGCCAAATTTTGCTTATTAATAATCGTAAAGGTAGGAGTTACTTTTCGCGAATTTTTACACCCAGTCTTTGTGCATTTAAAAAAAATTGATTGCTACAATAATCATAATTTTTGGCATTTAAATGGATTGTTATGCAAATTTCTTTTTTTATGAATAAAAAATTCTTGAAATTTTAAGCCCCGCTAACTTCCACTAATCTTCTTAGTCGATATTTTTGATTGCCAGAAAAACGTTTGATAAATTCAACTGTTTTTCCAACCATTTGAAAGTTACAGTAGTTAATATTACATTTTTGCTTAAGAAGTTTTAGTTTAGGAAAATGTTTTTAAAATATGTTAGAAATATATATTCCATTCAATGTTTCTGAATGCCAGAGAATGAACTTTGCTGTTTTTAGTGAATTTTTGCACCATTTCAAATTAACATTAGTTAATTTTACTTATTATGTATAGTTTCATATTAATTTGTATGATCTCATTCCTTTCCAGGTGGCATCCATCTGATTATTCCAGGTAATCATGTTTATATAAATGCAATTTATGTAGTTAAAAAGCTCCAATTTCAAAAACAGCAAGCATTTTGAAAATTTAAATTTTTAAAAAAATTCAAATGGAGGCAGCTCCTGCAATTCTGTAAAAAGATGGTTTAATATCTTGCTGATCTTGATTTATGACGATGGTTATCTGACGAATTTTTGTGACGTGATTTCAGGTGGCCCGCAGCCGGAGGTTGGAAGTGTGCGCAGCAGCGTTAGCGAGAATTCTGCAATGAGCGAGAGTTCTACGCAAACGTATTTAAGTGAAATGTCAACTCTTGTTATTGAAACAATAGAAAATGGCGTCATGAAGTAAGTGTCATTCAGCTTTGCTCTTCTGTCTTCCTTTGACACCTGTTGTCTATTTATTGTAAATATGTTTTGCTCGATCCAGGCACTATTTACTTCCTGCTTCCATGACCAACAAAAGCAAATGGAGGAAGCGAGGCACGAAGTTGCATATTTTTAATGATCACATATTTATCGCGAAACATTTTCCAGGGTAAGCGCACATTTGGGCGATGTTTTTTGTTTCGTCATGCCTAAAATGTGATACATCTTTTTTTCTTTCCTTCTTCGGTGATAGATCCACACCTTGCCAAGTATGTTCCAAGCATATGCCACGGAGGATAGGAAAGCAAGGCTATGAATGTCGAGGTTAGACGATGTCATTTTGCTTTTTAACGTTTTGATTTTGTCTTCTGACGTTTTGTGATATGGGCATTACTAATTTGAGGTCCAGTACTGAAGAACTTACCGTTTGTCCGTTTCGTTTGACAGATTGCCAATTACGCTGTCATAAGATGTGCCACGTCAAAACCGATGCACTTTGTCAGAACAGCACCGTGAATATGCTGGAACTGTAAGTGTTTAGCTTTTTTTATTAGTATCCCTATTTTTGTACCATCCCACCTTTGCGGGAGAAGTTTTACCATTTCACGCGTTTCTTCTTGACGAACATTGGACGTATTCCTCTCGGAAATTGCTGTCGTGGTGGGCGCCATTTTTCACACTTGGCATTTCTTACATTCGCACAAACCTTGATTCCATCGAATTAAAATTTCATCAATATTAAACAAAAAATAAGTGAAATACACGAAATCCCATTTTTACCCGAAACCGGTAAGTATTCGCACATTGCTACCGGAACCCAAAGCTGTTCAGAGGTTTTGCATCAATTCGGGTACATTTTTGGGTGGTTTTTGTAGCAATGTGCATAATTTCATTTCTTTATAATTTATGCATGCGTTTTTTTATAGTTGCTTACTTCGACTGTCACATTTCATGCTTATGCTCAGTGGAAATTCACGCCATCTTAACAGGCTTACTTAATTTTTCACCACATTTTGATAGTTTACTGTGCGTGCCTTATTAATAATTTTCAAATATTCTCTATTGCTGATGTCCGTCACCTTTATTTTTATGTGCATTCCATTTATTCCATTTATAGCCATCAGTTTTTTTGTAGTTTTTTTGTATTCATTCCATACATTCCACATCTTGTCATTTATTCCAACCATGAAACGCTTGCATAACAAATGCCCATAATGTAATGCACCGCAGCCTTCGATTCCCCATTCGTGATCGGGATCCACAACCGTAAATTCGTTTCAGTGGTAGGCTTAGCTCCTTTTGGGCATTCGGTCACCCGTGACGAGTCCAGTTCATGGAATCGTGCTAAAAAGGTTAAGGGAATGTTTGAATTTGCCGAAAAACCGAATGTTTTGAACTACAATGGAAGAAATTCTTCAATCCTTGTAGTCTTCTATCTCCCTGGACAAGCCCACGCTCCCAAGCCATTCCATAGGTAGGTTGGCCAAGTTTGTTTTATGTTATTTTGTAGCATTGTGTAGTTCGAGAAAAAAATACGTAGGGGGTTAAATCGATGTATGCCAAAAGTTCTCTGTTAGCCAAACGGGATTTTCCTGTTCTAATACAAACAGCATGCTGTTTTTATCATTTAATCTAACACCGCCTACTAAACGCTAACCATTGCTCCGTTATTCGTCGCATTGTTTTTATTTTTGGTTTTTTAATTTTAGAGCAGTTTTTATTCTGGCAGTTTTTGTCCAGCTGTCGTTTTGTATTTAGTTGCAATTTTAAATAATTTGTAGCCTTGAATTTTCATTTTGAATAATTTATTTTAGCACATTAGCATTTTGGTTGGCACATTCTGTAGATATGAAGCTGACATGCAAGAGACAGCATTGGATCCGTTTGTCAAAAATAATCACGTCTAGTCTTAATTTACTTCATTTATTAAAAAAAAAACAATTAAAAATGTGATTAATGCATCTTGGTGAGACTTATAAATGTGCACATTATTGACTGCTGTTGATTGAGGCATTTTTTCACTAAAAATACATGCATTGATGTAATGACATCAGTTCTATCGATCATTTTGAGCTCAGACCCAATGCTTTCAAAGTGTTCAAAAAGCTGCCTATCCAGAATGGTGCCTCTTGCAACCCATTTCCGGTTGCCCCTCAGGTCCTGATAGCCTTTTTTGTTCATTTTGTTTTCCAACAATAGTAGACAGTGGCCAGTGTAACCCTTTTCCACCAAATAAATATAACCCTGTTGGGAGAAGACAATTGCAGGCCCAATGATTGATTCGCTGTTAGGCTGCCAAACACGGCAAAATAATTTTGAAGTCTGTTTCTAAACAATATCTGCTGGTGCTATGTGCCACTGCGAAGGCAATTTGAAGACTGTGCACTCCTGTTTTTGCACTGCATGTTTCTTTGTGTTTTGGATGCTCATGGGAATGCTACTAAGATTTGCACTGCGGTTTTTGGTTTCTGGTATTTTCCAATAATTTGAGCATTTATGTCTCATTATTGATACTTTTATGTCCGTCTAGTCAGTGGATGGAGTAAATGTTTTTCGTCTCCTTCTCCTAGCGTTTTGTTTTTAATAATGAAGGAACCCCATAGTCGAAATTGTTATAAAAATTAGATCCCTGAATTTTTATCCTCATTTTTTATAAAGATGTTGTTTGTAATTTTTCCTAATCAATTGAATATTGTAAGCGATTTTTTTGTTGTTGAAAACATTGATGGAGTTTCGCCAGCTTTTGTCTATAAAATAATAGTTTAGAAATTTTAGTATTGAAGGAAACACTGCCATTTTAGTCCTCATTTTCATGAAAAAATCGGATTAGAGCTGTCTATCATTAAGTTTTCACAAATATGTGATGCCAACTCAAGAGCTTTTTAAAGTTGTACGTAAGCATAATCTTGATATGACACTTGATAAAAATATGACCAAATTTTAAAATTAATTAAATTAGTTTGAAAGTAAATTAGTAAACGCTACAATGTTAGGTGTACAATTGGCATAAAAGTTCGTCCATTTGTGCTTTTGTAAAACTTTTAAAAAAACTTTAAAAGATGTTTTAACTTTTCCTTATTTTGTTATTCAAGTACAACATGTGATTCTGATTTTTTCAGTCTGAATTCGTCAAGGTTTGAGAACACCAGTTGAGAATGAGTTGGCTCTAAGAGAATATAAGCTTATTTCCTCAAAAAAACCCGTTTGATTTATATCAAATATAATCACAAAAATATTGAGACAATACATGCCTGCCATTGCAAGCGAATTTGTAAAAGTTTTATTTTATTTCGGAAATGTACTTTATGTTGCATGTCTCTGAATGCGCCCGATTGCGGCATTGGCCCATGGGCGAACAATTGCTTAGAATTGATAAGCGTTGAATGGCTGTTTGATCCCTAAACTCTCATTTCTTGTAGATCTTACGAAGCTTATTACGCTGCTAATCGGCTCCACGGTAATAATGCCCTTCCTGTCGCAAATGGACACAGCCGGAGCCCGAATGCGACACTTCACCGAAGACCCCTCAGCGTGGTTTCCGAAGAATGAGTATAATTGTTTTACTCCAGCCACTATCCGATCTGCAACTTGATCTCGAAGCAGCCTTGCCTTGGTTTTGTGTGAAACATTTTTAAGCCATTTACCGCTTATCCGGTTAATGTTTTAACTTTTTCAATGTACCGTTCTCCCGTAACGAGACCCGATAGTACAATTTGGTGTTGGTGGCACTTACACATTTTCCACTGGGAAACCCGTGCCTTTTGTAGGCAGTGCACAGAATCTTATGCATTTCTTCCCCACGTTTTTATTTTTGAAGCAAGGTTATCTTTTAAGGCTTTTAGAATTGCATTTTACCGCTAATGCTTGTAGGGTATCACAGGGTAACTGCATTTAAGAAAAAAATATTTTTTGAGAAAAATATGTTCTTAATGCCAGACAGCTAGATGGTAAAGTTGGGCCGATTTTAATAAATAAATTTTGAGATTTATGAACACAAGTTTTCAGTTGGGCAACACTTAACTGCAAAAATACGTTTTATAACAGGGGAAGCGTTGCTTTTGTATTTAGCAAAAAAAAAACCATGAAATTAACGATTAAGTAACCTGAAACACTTTACTAGCAAAACGTAAACCCCGTTTAATACTAACGTAATATTTTATTTTAATTAATGTTCATTATGAATGGATTTGTGTGCTGTGGCAAAAAACACAGCAAATGAATTGAAGAAATCAGTGAATTAAAAATATATAAAATTGGCAAACACAGGGCAAAAGTTAGCCTTCCATTTTCCAAATAAATCTAAAAATATTTCTTGCAAATAGGCCTACTTTATTAAATGAAATTTTGTATTTTCATTTTATCCCTCTCAAACTCTCTCGTGAGACATTCGAAAGTTATATTAATTAAGGATATAAATTATTTGAGAAAAAATGATCGTGTTATTAACTATTAAAATTTATTTTTAGTTCAACATCTTATTTGGGATAAGCGACATGTGCCCTTTTCAAGTGGGTGGGAGATTATTTTAATAAGGAAACTATTTTGCATTCATGAATCTGTTTCTCATATCCATCTTAAAAAGATTTATTTTTTTATTTTTGTTTAATATATTTTGCTGGAAATGATTGTTAAACGCCTGAGGTTGTTAGCCCTTGCATTATTTTATGGCAAATTTGGGTATTGATAGACTATTTTCCCTTATTTGTTAGTGAGTTATGCTCCTATTGGTTGTGCTAGAAGTGAATTCGTATGTATTGGTGGGACGTAACTAAGCCCAATAATGTTGCAACAGCTTCAGAAAATTCTATTTTAAATTTGGTCTTTGTGTATTTGTGTTTTTGCATTATTGGACGATCTAAAGATGGGATATTTTCTAATTCATACTACTTCGTTTAATGTTATTAATAAATTTCTGTTGGCATTTATGGACAATTCTTTCATTGAACTCTAGTTAATTAATCTAATAGTTGTGGTGTTTTGTCTCTTTGTTGATTGATGCTGGACGTAATGTTCAAGTGTTTTAATATGTTGTGATTTCAGTAATCCCTTTTTTGGCATGAACGTCTATGTCATACAAACGTTTTTTCAATCATTATAACATTTATTTTGAATGTCTTTTTTTTTAAACTTATGAATACTGCAATTTTTTGTAAGACAGTGGTTCTCTCTCATGCATTAATTAAGCCATTATATTATGCCATCCAAAAAGTTGTTTTGTAAATATTTTATTTTCCAAAACTTAAAATCATCTATCATCCTTCAAATTTAAATGTCTTAACGTTAATTTGTGTAACATGCATAACTTGTATGGAGTGTTTTAGAAGTACAGATATTTCATTTACTAGCCAATTATCTCCTTTTATGCAACTACAAGGATGCGTGGTGTTTTTAACACTTCAAATTGCATTATCTGTAAAATTGATTAATTTAGTTTATGGAGTTTGTTACGAGTTGCAAGTTTTGTAGATGGGATTTCAGTACAGCAGAGGGATTCTGTTCTTGTCATAATTTTCTGCCTTTTTGGGTTTTCAGAGGAAATATGTAGCGGGTTTTCGGAAATAAATTTTTTACTTTGGTCTATGCAATTTCTTACTCGTATCTCACAATTGAATTCATGCTCCTCTCTAGTATGCAGTTCTTTACAGCAGTTGTTCTGAACTAATGTTTGATTCTTGTTTTTCTAGAGAATATGTGCAAGATCCATCTGCGAGCGTTTTGCAAGCCAGACCGTCTAGAAGAGCAAAGCCTAGCTCTAGTTGATGGGCGCGGCGTATCCTTTGAACAAATTCTTTTCAATTATTTTTTATCTGCTCTTGTTTCTTTTCGTGTAAATCGCCAATCTAAGTGTGAATTTCTCGTTTACCAGTAGAGCTCATCGGTGCAGAACTTGCGAACCAGTGGTGGCGTAATGCCGTTTCATTCTATTTTCAATGTTTTAGCCTCATTTGCATATATCGGTGTCAGATCCTCTTGGTCCCAAATACACAGGGTTTTTGCATCCATCCAGCTTGAAACAAACACAATCCGAAACCAACCCTGTCTTCTCTTTCACGGAATCTCTGTTGATTGGCAGTCATATTCGGCAAAAACCTGCTGGCACCCGAAAGAAAGGCTTTTTTTTAATGATTTTTTTAAAAACTTTTTTATTTCGGAAATATTTTTAGCCACACTGCAAAGTTTGTGTCACGCTTGATATGGGCGGCCTAAATTTGGAGAAACCAGCCAGCTGCTCTTATTAAATCTGAGAAACCAAAACAAACTATGACGTAATCGGCTCCTCTCTTGCGATTTTGTATAAAATTGGCTTAAATTTATCGTTGTTTTTCAATAGAAAATATTCATTTATTTGTTATGTTTCTGCGCAATTTTTTGTGTAGCAAAATCGGGCAAAAATCCATCATTTTACGAGGGCACTTACACCCCCTT
>JAQIXS010005134.1:0-13350 GCA_034700785.1 Rossiulus vilnensis
GTATAAGTGATAATAATCACTGATATTTACATATTTACTGAACCATTTTATAAAAAAAAATTAAAAAATGTGTCCGCCATTTAGAGGGTCCATTATTTAGAGGGGATTACATTAAGGAGCCTATGTTAAGGACTGGGACTTGGGAAAATGTCCGTTATTTAGAGGTGTTTGCTTTTTAGAGGTGTCCGTTAGAGGTTTTACTGTATTTTGATAATTGTCTGAAATAAATGCATTTAAAGACTATTTTGAACAGCTATTTTAACCCAAACATTTTCACTTACATGTAGGTAGAAATACACCCCTCCGTAACTCGTAACTCGGAATTTTTTTTGAGAATTTACTCCCAAAACTTCCAAGATACGGAGAGTTGACTGTATTACAATAATAATAATGCAGTGAAACCTCTATGTTTGGCCACCATGGTGCATACCAAAAGCAAGCCATATGTGGTCATGGTCAATTTCCATAGATGGAAATAAGCATATATCTGTCCATGCATTAAAAGTATTTTTTACATTCTACATGTTAAGTTCCAAACAAGACCATAAACATGCATGGATGTACATAGGCAAACACGTTAATGTATAGCATACTGTATGCAGTGTATGTACAAGCATGCCCAGTTCCATATATGGGAATACATATCTTCACACGTGTCGCATTTACATGTTTATTTTTACCCAGGAGGGAATTTTTTAGTTTTCTGTTTTCTATACAAGCCAATCACCTGTCCAGCATAGATATTTTTTCCCCTTAAGAGAGGGGCAGAAAAGGATGTTTCTGGTTGTCAAATTACATGGCAATGAGTCATTTCCTCGTTTATCTGAACGAATTTTACCTAATATTCAGTTGCTTTTTTAAATGTTTATAGTGGATAAAGTGTCCAACTTGCGAGTTAAGGGGTGTTCCACTTGGAGAGGTTACCGCGAACGTTAATTCCATGGGACATGTTTGGCGCGTGGAAAAACTGTCCAACATAATGGGGTGTCCAACTAGAGGAACTTCACTATATTTTGCATAAACGTGCACGTTTAATAAGTCAAAAAGTCAAGATTTCCCATTAGGAGGCAAAAAATTAAGCCAATTATCACACAGCATTATTCCCTGTTGACAATTGGCTTCCATAGCTCGCCATAGCTTAGGGCCTCTTGTCTAGATTCGGCTCTATGGGAACAAACAGGAAAAACGGAAATGTTATCTGGTTCCAATCGAGAATATCAGAAATGCGTTTCTGCCAAACGCCGTCCTCGATTTGTCCAATTGGCCCGAAGCTCTTGAAGGATGCAAGGAAATCGGTTAAATAAACTAGCACTCCAGCATCGGATATGGGCGTCTGTCACCCTGGAATATGTCTGCGAGCCCTACATGCACGCATGCAGCAACTGTCCCTTTTTTTCCCCCCCCGAAAGCTATTTAAAAAAAAGCGAAACTGTCAGAAAACTTCGCAATCTTAAACTGCCAGTGATTTGCTCGTCCAATCCAAGAAGACGTCGGCGCCCCGTCAGCCCCATTTCTTTTCAGTTTTTTTTTTCTTTTTTTTTTCCTCCATCGCTCTGCCTCCTAAATCTGCCAGTCATGTGGCAACTTTCCCATCACTCGATTAAGTCGGATAATACCTTTCTAAGCAGCAGAAATGTCGCTGCTTTTTCCGCAGTTACCGAAATTTCATTTGAAAAGATTTGAAGATTTCTTTACAATCGCCAAAGCTCCTCGCGGCAATGATACTCGCGCGCATGCGCACATTCACCCCGGATCCATCCTCAGACGTCTTTAGAGGTAGGTGGCATTAGGCCTACTTGGATCCTCACAGCCCATGGCAGACGCAGTTCAAAGGAATGCCATTGTTCTATTCCGAAAGACGCCAGAACCGCACTAATAAACATTTCAATACAGCTGACAGGACCTTTTCTCTTTGAAAGGTTCCTAAATCTTCTGGTTTCTGAAAAAAGTATCAGTATCAGACACTCCCAGAAATTAATTTGCATCTTCCCCGACTTTTCCCTTACTTTTCAGGTTTTTGCAGAAATCACCATGACCACCCTGACCGATGATGTGAAATCACGGTATATGCAAATGCGAGGAGTGCTGGATGCCCTTCGATTCCTAAAGGACAACAATGGACAGAAAATTGATGATGGGTAATGTTGATTATGGTAAATTCCCCAGATGTTTTCAAAAATAAATCAGTACGCCCTTCCATTTCCCTGTCTATTCCATGTCTTTTCAATTTCTCTGATGATAATGAAGACTGGAGAGCAGATCTCTACAGGATTTGGTACTGTAAATTCCATCCAGAACGTTTCCGCGCAATTCAGTTTTTAAAGCCATTAATACACGATTTCCAACGCATTTTATAACAACAACAACAACAAAAAAGTTACTCTTCGATTCATCGAATGCTGAAAATCGATACAAAATGTCAGCAGCGTGGCTTTTCCTGGACGTCCATGACCTGAATGTTATCTGACTTTCCTATAATTTCTTATTCCAATGGACACCTTGAAAGCAAATGTAATATTGATAGGCTACGTTTAACGTTCCTGACTTTTCCCTTAGCATTCTACGGATTTCCAACGCAATTTTTTTTCCAACCGACACAAAACTGGTCATTAAAAAACTGTTGCAAATCGATCCATATCATGACTTTTCCATTTGTTCATATGACTATGACTCAAACTGCGTGAAATAAATCAGCCTTCCCTGACCATTCCATGTCTTCAATTTCCATGACACTGGCGAAGACTACAGAGCGGGAACAACAACATTTTGAAATATTCCATCGCAATTTACTGGGTTTTATAATGCACCTCCTGATGGAGGCATCCACGATGCATCCTTCAATTTTAAACGCCACATCTATCAACCGGAAGTGGCAGATTGCGCAGCATGCTGATGATTACTTTGGAAAAGTACATGCACTTTTCAACTATGGCTGCTTGGCCAATGCAGCCTCGCAGAATTCGGCCAAGACGCACGCAGCGGCCAAGAAGCTGCTTCCGGCGTTAAACGGATGCGTCTTCTGACCCTGGCAGAGGGGATCCGATCCACCCGGGACGCCGTAAATTCCGATAAAAGCCATCAGGGCCCATTGCTGGGGATGTGCGGCGTGCGATATGGCGCCATCGAGCGCTCATATTTCAAGAGATAGCGCTGTCAGGGTGCTGGAGAGCGATTGGCTTTTATCGAAACGGAACACGTAGCCGTGCGGTCGAAGTAAAATAAACCGTGCAGAGTAAACAGGACGATTAATGACACGTGCGGGCGCCATCTTGAAGCGCCCAAAAGGCGTTGCAGGCGCCATCGGCTTAAAGCGCATTGATTTCTGCAGTAAGCCCTTGGGCAAACACCGTCTTCAGGTTGCTGAAGCCACCGAGTGGAGTTTGGGTCATTTAAGTCCTTGGAAAGCCATTGATGGAGTCGGGGTCGTTAGTCCTTGAAAAGTCGTTCACTTGTTGGTACGACTTCGGGTTGGTCATTGGTTGACTGATGAAATTAAGTCCTTGAAAAGCCATTGAAATTCTGGTAATTCCAGTCCTTCAAATGCGCTTAGTTTTCAGTTGCAGGCCCTCAATTGCTTGAAAAGTCTTTGAATTGACATTTGCAGCAGGGTCATTTATTTTCGTGACTTCCGGTTGGCCATTAAATGCCGGATTATCTAATTTCTTAAACGGTGACTTGTAGCCTCTGAAGATATCGAGACTGTAGAAACTAAAGTGCATAAAATAAGTTTCATATTGACTTGTAATATCCAAAGATATCACATCCTTGGAAAGATACTGAAATTCTGGTCGTCCCAGTCCTTGATATTACATTCTTGATCGACATTACATCCATGCTTTGTTCAGTTGGTGATCCTTCAAGTGCTTGAAATAGTGAGATGCATCACACTAGCCCTTGAAGTGTCATTTAATTATAAGAAGGGTCAGTCATATTTGTAGCATGTTAGATTATTGGATAATTTAGGAAATTATACGCTACGTCTTAAAAATTGAGGTCCTTGAAAAGTCAGTGGATTTACGCTACAACACGCCGAAGACAGTAAATCACTTCCGGCATTGACGAGACAACGGGGCGGCAGAGAAAAAGAGCGAGCTTCCGAAAATTGATTATTTAAGCTTGATCCCGGCGCATAATTAGATTTATTAAGCAAACTGAAGGGTAACCTAATTAAACATCTTGTGGTTTAACGGCGCATTACATCAAATTTGAAGGATTAAGCAGCCCTGATTTAAGCGAGACTGCACGCTGCTGATTATTACTGCTTGTTCCCATCAACGGCCTTACCAAGTCCTAGCATGACAGGCGCCCAAATCCCAAGTTGGAATGATTTTGAAGTCTCTTTCTTGTGGTTAAAGTACTCTCTACAGTAATCTCAAGTATAACTTTTCAAGTCAAAGGATTGGTTTTTGATTGCCTACCTTAATTCAACGGGGCTGCGAAGGAGTGCTGGCATCGTGATCTTGGATTCCATCCCAGGGCTGGAAAATGAGAAAAAAAGTGAAAAACTCAAATACTACATGTAAATGTGCAATAACATTTACATTAAAAATGCCAGATCAATAAGCTAGCAATTAATGTGAATTTTGAGTTATCGTTTGATCGTTTAAGCGCCATATAAGAGTAACCTATTCTCACCATAACAAAGGAAGAGGAAGTGGGAGGCTTTATTGGACTTGTTTGGTTATTATCGAAGATTTATTCCAAATTTTGCAACAATAGAAAAACCTCTACCACAGCAATAATTCAAACAGCCTTTGCGTGCAACAAACAACAAATCAATGCTCCAGGGTCAATTGCAGAGGCATCTATCATCTCAACCTCACTTTGAAATGTTTTCATTATTTACTTTTAAGACACACCCTGTTTATGGACTAGCTCGAAACAAAGAACCCGAAATGGACCTTTTTGGTTTTTTGAGCCACTAACCCAAAGCGATGCCCACAATGCAATAACATTACATTTTTGCTTCAAATGCTTATTACTATGGCTAAATTTATTTACCTCGGTGTAGAATTGGTCGTCCACCAGGGTCCGAGTTACTTTTTGTCATTTTAAAATGTCCCTTTAATTTATAAAAAAAAAAAAGCTTATGCGAACCTGAAAGAATAAATAAATTCTACATTTTCAAATTGGAGAAAATATATCAGATCCTAGTGGGCGACCAATTCTGCACTGAGGAAAATGACCAATTGGTCCCCATTGGAACCCGTTTTGAATCAAAGGAAAGTACTTAACAACAAAATAAGGCAAATATTAAGAAGAATAAAGAATAAAACGTTCTTATTAGAGGCTCACAACCCCTGCCCTAAAATAAGCACGCCAAACAATGTCCTTACGTCCTCACGCAGCTTTGAGATGTGACCAAACTTAATAAGCTTTTGATGTTTCTAAACTCTTGCAGCATTGAGCCACTGCATTTCGGCCACAATTCTCCAGCTCTGGATGAAAAATGCTCAGAAAACAGCTGACGTTTTCCTAGACTACATGTACATGTACCAGCAATTTGCCACTCTTTCACTGCACTCCAAGAGCCCAACCAACTCAAGATGTTTTTTGCTGTGTGTCAATTCCGAAATTTTCTGTTTTTTTAGTTTTTTTTACATTAATGTCCAGACCGGACAAAGGGTATCAGCCCCTCCTCGTCCTCGCAAATTCCCCCTCACTTCCAGTCTTGAATTCTTGCCAATTTCGCAATAAGACAGGGTGTTATCGATTGAAGACGATGGCTCCTCCATTTCTTACCCCCTATTTCCGTTGTTTCCTCTCAGCCTCCGTCCCTCAGCAGGCGCCTACTTAGCAGACATTGTTTTTATCCATCGCAATTTTCAAGTTCTCTGAAGATGATTGTACAGTTTCTCTCTCCAAACAATGACTTGGTAATATGCTTGATTTTCCAATAGCGCTTCACCCCCGCTGTTCGAAAAAAAGAACAAGCAGGCAATTCAATACCCTGTAATGCATTATAGATAGTGGGTTAACACGGATGTCTCCTGGAGAGGATGAGGAGGAAGTGAGCGCGGGGGTTGGGTGGAGTTTCTATCTTGCTAAACTTTCTTATCTCAATGACAAACAGCGTCTCGGGCACGGAGCTCCGGTTTTTTTTATTATTAATTTTACTGTGAAATTGACGTTGACATTAGCGTTGTCACCCGCATGGCGCCTAGATCACAATCCGCCACAATCCTGATGCACGTTGGCAGCGCAGAGTGAATTCGAAATAATTAAACAACCCGCATGGTTTTTAACAAACCAGGGGCGGGGATGTTGGATTAAAACTGAAAAACAAGTCTAGTGGAAAATGCCAGTTTTGGATTTTGAGAACAACGAAGTAGACAGCACTGCTTGGAGGCGGGGAACTGGCTTAAAGATAAGCACCTGTTCTGATTTACCCCTAATTTGGGCAAACACTGATATCTCTGATGTTGGCCTGGTTAGCCAATTGTGGCCTAGGGGAAGTATTTGTCCATTCATATCCATATATTCCCATATACTGATTATATAATTCCACAAAATCCATGCATATCCATATATGTTTTTACATTCTTATGCACTGTATATGACACATGTGTGTCAACATGCATGTATTTACAGATATGATCATACTTCTATCTCTAATATGCCAATACCTGGAAATTATATAATGCACGTGTACATTTGAGTAGGGCAAATGAGCAGTAATAAGATTGTCTTTAATAGAAACTCGAATGTTTTCCATATACATGTATTGCCAGGTATGCAGCCATATACGGCTTTCTCTAAAGTTGTCATATATAACGATGTCAGTATGACCATCCATGTATATGGACGCATACATTGCCATACAGGCATATGGTCAGTTATGCCATATAGAGCTCCATATACATGCATGGCCGGGTTGAATCTGAAAACAATGCGTTTGGAATAGGTTCAAGAGATGTCGAAGGAGATGTCCAAGGAGTCGTAAGTGCCAAAATTATGCAACGCTACCATGACGCCAAGATCACTCGCCATCCCAACAGCTGATGACTCGAATTTGCTTACATAACAGCATTTGATGCCCCAAATATTGCTAAAACTACGTGAGATTTGTGGAACAGACAGCAATGCCTCAGGCTCTCAGAGAGTAGTAATCGCCAAACTGCCCCAGATCACTGATTTCATATTTGTACCGAATGCCACATTGGCTACAACTTGCACCTCGGACTAATAGCTTCATCGGCCATGGAGGTTTACTCCCAGGCAAAAAGGGATGGAGGACGTTAGGCGGAAGTGCTAAAGAGCTAGTTACCTTCAGGCGCAATTGAGGCAGACGCTAGTTCGTTCGCAGAATTTTAATTGGCCTTAATTTCGCTGGATGCAAAAAAAAAGCAGAGCGCCAAGGTTGCCGTAAACGCGAGCTAATCGTTGCGGGGAATCAAACGGCCCTACCTTAATTATGACTTTTAATCGTCGGTCCTGCAATTAACAGATCTTTAATTAAAACACGCCGACCGTTTCGTTAGATCGCGAGCTCTGATGGGATGTTCGCTTCAGCGCATCCGCAGCGAAAGCCATTGGTTGCCATCAAAATAATATCTGAAACCTCAAACCTGAAACTTGATGCCAGAAATGATTTCGAAATCACTCTCAAAAATGCAGGTATTTCAAGAATGTGAGTAATGGGTGCCAAAGATGCTAAAAGGCATTCAGATTTTCAGAAATTGGGCTCAACAATTGAAGGACATTGACCACCTATCACTCGTCCGACCACAAAATTGAACCATCCAAAGCTCTCGCGAGAGTTCACAGTCTAGAGTGCACCGAATGTACATGCACATTACGTGATCATGACGTCATTTCCCCCGATTCGATTCAACCGAATTAATGAATCCGTTTCAACTGTTTAATTATCGCCATCAAATACTTCGTTTTTGACTTGTTTTTATAATCATTGTAACGAGCGGTTAACAAACAGCTTAAAATGACGTCATTTTAGTAATATTTATCCCGCGGTAATTATAAAGTATCATCGACATTCTAGTACGTTAAAATATGGCGTCATTTAGTATTGAAGTGGGACATTGTGACATCATGTTCTGGTCCTTTTTGTCCAAATTATATCCCGCGTTAATGAGCTAGTGATGATACATTATGATAGACACTCCAGTATTTTATACATTTAATACATGTATAATGTCATTTAGTATGGAAATACAATGCAGGACAATACCATTCCGTTCCACTCTAATACTTGATCCTATTTGGCATGCCACTAAACGTTAGAATGCACCTCCACAATATAGCCAGAATGTAGTAGAAATTGTCATTCCAATCCCCTGACTAACTCCGAGCGCATTCCAATCCACTAATGGAACTCCGAATCCATTCATTCCCATTCTAATTAGTGATTCTATCTGGCACCCCATTTAGACTTTGGTACGGACTTGCAAGATATAGCCTAATGTAGTAGAAGTTGTCATTCCAATCTACAATGTATAAATGGAACTCCGAGCTCTGGATGTTCCAATGAACTCCCATCACTCCTACAAAACTACACCACTAATAATTTACAATTTACAAGTGCAAGTAAATATGGTGTAATATTATTACGTTCCACAAAGTAGATGCACACACTTGTAAATTGCACTGATAATTAACAGACAAAGCCGACCATCTTACTAGTCAGCTGACTGAAAATCAAAATGGTGTTCTTTGTATACTTTTTAGTTATCATTAATTCTAATTGATTATCACTGTCACTTGACCACATCTTAAATGTTTAAAAAAACTTTTTAAAGAAAACCAACCACTAATAACACTATCTACCAACCTTCAACTACCTGTACAAATTGGGTAAGACATACTAATATTAATACTTTTGTGGAACAAAACACTTGCACTTTTTAATCATAGTCTTGTAACTTGTAACGTACGGAGTAATAATTACAAGTTACGAGCGAACGTTTTGTGGAATGCAATATTTTATATTACTGGAGTCTACAAGCAATTTTACTTGTAATTATTAGTCCATACTTTTTTGCGGAATAGGGCCCAGGTGGCCATCTTCCCGTTTCACCCCTCCACAAGGCCAAGGGGCGTCCCAATTGCTTCCTCATTACCGTAGCAGTTGGGGCATGGCCCTTACAACGTTTTGAGCCGAGAAAAACGTACTTTGGGGGGTGTGGCGCTTACGACCTTATGGCTTGGCACCTGTCAAATATCGCAATTGAATATTTTCGGCCGTAAAATGAGACACGGCCATAAACAAAAAAAACGCCGTTACAGAGAGGCACGAGTGTACAGTACAATCTACATGTACCTTCTTGTCTTCTAACCCCGCAATGCAATCACCCGAACGCCTTTCATGGCTGAGATAAACTGATGGGCATCGTTAAATCAACCATTACCAAATGGTTCGCCCTTATTAAACAGTGTCAGCGCTGGCGGTGAATGCTTTTCCGATAGAAAACAAACCAAAACGGCACTTCGTGATACGGCGTTAATACGGTTATCGACGTGTACGGTTTCAGTTAGAGGAGTGCTAAAAGTGAATATGCCAAAAGGCGCTGACGCGAACGCCTTGCCATTACCATCTGCCTCCCGCGTGTTTATCTAGAAATTTCAACGATTTTTCATCCGCAGTTTGATGAGCGAACTTCCAACGTGTTAACACGATAATCAGTGGGGAAGACACTGCTAACATTCGCCTTCGGTTTTATCGAAATTTGCGGTGTCTAATGTAATGACGCCGGATTGGGGGTCGCTTGTAGGCTAACGGGTTGTGATATCATGCCCAATGCATTTATCATCTTATGCATGTACAGTGTAGATTAAAACATTTGTCATACTTTGGCTGACAATATTATAAAACCAATTGAAAGATAAAGCTATTTGTGTTTGTGAATGTTGTTATCATTGGACGGTTGTTAAAAATACTGAAGTAGTCGGCGTTGTAGTGCGTGCATAACGCCAAAATGTAAACATTATATCCTTGAAAAGTCATTGAAAGCGATTTTGTCATTGAAAACAATCCATGCCCTTAAAACGTCATTCATTGCAATTGTTTGCCATTCAAAACTCATTGAAAGGAATTTATAGCCTCGGAAGTCATCTGTCAACAACTTTTTATCTTGATTTTATTTCCCCGAAAAGTCATTGAAAGCATTTTATGTCCTTGATAAGTCACTGAAAGCATTTTATGTCCTTGATAAGTCACTGAAAGCAGTTTACGTGTATGTCATTAAAATCATTGAAAGCAATTTATGCCCTCAAAAGCCACTGAAAGCAATTTGATGTCTTTGCAAGCAGTGTTAAGTCCTTGAAAAACCATTGAAATCAGTTTGTCATCGAAAAAAACTGAAAGGAATTTCATGTCATCTAAAAGCCATTGATAGAAATTATAGCCTTAAAAAGCCAATGAAAGCAATTTCACATCCTCGAAAAGTCATCACAAGCAGTTTGCCCTTGAAAAGTCAGTAAAAGAAAACTGATGTCCTTTAAGTCATTGAAAGCAGTTTTGTGTCCTCAAACGTCACTGAAAGCAATGTGAAATCCTAGACAAGCCATTGAAGGCAATTTATTGCCATCGAAAAGTCATTGAAAGCAATTGTATGACCTTGAAAAGTCATTTAAAGCAAGTTTGTCATTAAAAAGTCCTTGAAAGCAATTTCATGTCCTCGAAAAGTCATTACAAGATATCTGTCCTTGAAAAGCCATTGAAAGGAGTTCGTCCTTGAAAAGTCAGTTAAAGAAAATTGACGTTCAATAAGTCACTGAAAGCAATGCGATATCCTTGACAAGCCATTGAAAGTAGTTTCATATCCTTAAAAAGTCATTGAAAGCAATTGTATGACCTTGAAAAGTCATTTAAAGCAGTATCATTGAAAAGCCATCGAAAGCAATTTGATGGCCTTGAAGAGTCATTCAAAGAAGTTTATCCTTGAAAAGTCATTGAGAGCCGTTCGTCCCTGAAAATTTATTAAAGTCAAATTTCTCCTTCAGGTCCTTGAAAAGTCATCGATTATCGTTAACACACCCTGCCAAACGATGCTAAGCGCGTTAGTGTCTCTCCATAAACAAACAAAGACTTTCAAAAGTCCGAAACTGCGGATGATGTCTGTTTTGACAGACACAGCTAGGAGTCCTGCTTAGCAATTCAAATCGCTACCCGCCCAACACCGGTGCGCAATAAAATTCCATTCCTCGCTCGCAGAAGAAGAAGAAGAAAAAAAAAGTATATCAAATGAAAGGCATTTTTACGGCTTTCCCGGGTATAGAAACTGGCGCATTTCCATGCTAAGCCGCAATTTTGTTTACTGCTCATTTCCCAAGCTTACCTAGAAGCCCGTTCGCCAATTGTTCCGAAAATGCCTCTCGCATATTTGCGCCCAAAACTTGCCATCTCCAGAAGCGGCTGCAGCCATTAATGAACTTGTATTACCGGTGACAAACAAGCGGAGGGGGTGAGGGGGGTTCGGTTCCCATCGAGAAGCCTCACTGAAACGCATTTGTTCCAAGTGTTGGCACGCTTCGGGTTATTGGCTTTTATTTAAACGAATAAGAGCGGCATTCTTGGAGGGTTTTCTTCTTTTTTTTAAATATACCATCAGCGCCGAACGTTGTAACAACCAGCAAAAATGCAATATACAGTATGCAAATAACCCAGACCTCATCAAAAGGATGTTGCCTTTAATGAGGTATATGTGCCACCCAGGAACCCGGCAAAGTGGGCGCACTTTATGACGCTTATTAGAATTAGAAACATGGCTCTGCTTGTCTCTGTCTCAAAGCATGGACCGGAAGTTAAAGCTGACACAAATCGACGTCGTAATTATTGCGCAGGTCATAAACATCCTTGAAAAGTCACTAAGTCCATAAAAGTCATTAAGACCATGGGTTCTCTTTTGAACAATGGTTTGTGTCAAAAGGTTGGCAACCCCTGAGGTACAACTGAGCTCCACGTGCTGGAAAAACATGGTAGCAAAAATTTTATCCAAAAGATATTTTTTTCTGAAAGTTTGAAATACTCTATCCTAATTTGAAGCAATGGTTAAAATTCTCTTGAATTAGTATATAAAACCTAGATGTTTTCAGTTATGTCGCTGTTCTTGCCAGGGTGCGAATTGCTCCAGATATGTAACTTTGGTTGGAAAGTTTTGAAACACCATATTCATCAACACCTTAAACGTTATTGAAATGCCACTGATATTTAACTGCCAACTTGTATAGACAACATGTGTATTCGTGCGGCCTTAATTGCCCGTAAAAGTAAAAACAAATGTTAATAATTGCTAAAACACTTGTTCATAAATTGATGAAAAAGTCTTAAAACAACATACATGTATGCTAAAAGTTAACGCCCTAAAACGTTGCAATCATCATCACCACCTCCAACATCGTGACGATTTGCATGTACAGAAATGTCCTTCATCAAATCAGAATTTGTGGAATTTCAAACGCAATGCCGGAAGAGCACATTGTCAGCAGTAAGTCAGCAACGAACCTGACCCAAAATCCAAGTCACTGTGTCAGAGTCGGCATTGCACCCTCGCATATTGACCAGTGCATGTTGCAGAGCTGCACGTCGCCGTTCTATTATTTGAAAATTAATTGCTTGTCCAGTTTTGGCATGGACAGTTGCCATTGATGCCGGTGCAGCATCGAGGGTTTTTCAGTGGACATCGTCTCTCTGAATCGGACTGAATGGCACGTGACATTCATGACATCATCGACACAGCCTTCACACAATCGGGCCGAGAAACGACCATCTGTCTTTTTCTGAGAGAAGAAAAACACTGTCACTCGCAGCTCGATTAATTTCCATCACCGCTTTAGGCGAATGGAGGATATCAGCTGCTGCCAGTGTGACAGCGTCCATCGCCAGAAGATAGGACAACTTTGCAAAGAACTTGACCAACAACAACAACACAAAATGCGAAAAAATAAAAGTTGAGCAATACATGTGCGCAGTGGCGATTATCACTGCAAGATATTTCGGCCAACATTCGAAGAGTGCCAAACAGTAACTTACCAAGTCCAAAAAAAAATCAACTTTTCAGAAGAGGGAAAAAACTGAATAGTTTCGTGAAAATCGCAGATAGCGCTAATTTTGATTTCGGTCAAACGACAAGTTTATGCATCGACATTTAATTACGAAAACAGAAACGAGAATTTTTAACAAAAAAAAACAAACAAAACCAATTGAATCGATTCATGTTACAAGGGCACTATCAAATTTTTTCTTTCAAAATTTACATTTCGAAGGTTCTAGACGCATTTTAAAATATATGTACATTGAGACATGTTTCATTTAAAAATATACAGTAAAACCTCCTCTAACGGACACCTCTAAATAACGGACATTTTCCCAAGTCCCAGTCCTTAACATAGGCT
>JAQIXS010005135.1:0-13349 GCA_034700785.1 Rossiulus vilnensis
AACTGCCTCTCGAATCCACCCTAACTTTGGGGATTGCCATCAAATGGGGGAAGCTCTTTTGCTATGGCCTGTCTTGCGAGAAGCATCTTCACTCCAGATGATTCGGCAGTTCCTACAGACACTGTAGGTCCTATGTTTGCTGTCGGAGCACTTGCTGCTGTCAGTACTGGCTCTGTCAAAGTTCCACTTCCTCTGTTGATCTCCTCGGTCATCGCTGGTAACCCAGTCGTTACCACTTGCGTCTGCGCCGGCATTTGAATTACTGGAACATCACTCGCTGCCTGTTGAATCTCGACTCCCACTTCGGAGACTTGTTGGGCATCCCAACGTAGCACTCTTTCTTCAGGCTGCATCTCTGGATCCACTAAATGTTCCAACTGCCGTTGAAACGATAATCGGCTTGAAGAATCCTCACTGTTCATGTCAAGCTCTTTCTCAATTCGGGCTCTTTCCACTTGGAGCCTTTTCTCAATTAGGGTTCTTTCACGAGCTGCTCGACGCTCTGCCAATTCTTGTTCCAGTATAGCCAAAGCTTCGGCTCCTCAATTCAGCCTCCAGTTCTCTTCGGCGTCTGACACTGACATAACTCCTTGCCGAACTTCTAATTTTACTGGATCCCATCGACTTGCTTTTGGCAGACATGGACTTAGAAATTATGCTTACTTGAGGCTGCTTAATTATCCGGTCTTCCATAATCACTGCCCTTACTGTAGGCTCTCGAATGGCTTGAGATGTGGAAGGCCTTGTATGCCTTAAACAGTGCTCTGATGGATGCCCAGCCTGACACACGACTTCTCTTTTTATTGTTTTTGTCGGTGCCCTTGCCCATATTCTGGCATAATTCACTTTTTCTTGTTCTTTAAAACTTCAGTTCGAATTCTCAAACTGTATCTCCAAAGTGCTGGCTGATCCGGCTCGACGGATTAATATGTTTCTGCCGACAGCTGCACCCTGTATTCAGTCCAACCTTTAAATCACTCTTGGACTTAATGTTAATTCACTTGAAAACTGGAAACTGTAGTTTTAGATCTTAACATTTGGCAAGCAATTTAATTCACATTTTTACAACTGCAAAATGCAAACAAGCACATGCTGCCAATCCTAACTCAATATTCGAAAAACCCTGAAACACTCAGTATACGTTATTTCAATGTGTATCAGCTCTAGACATCAGTTAATCCAGTGTTTATCCAACGTTGCTTCACCTCCGTTGATCCGAATATCGAATAACCGGTCCTTGGATAATCGAGCTTCCACTGTAGTTACCGTTGGAGATCTTGTTTAATCCCCCTCAAGTCGACCACTTGGACTAACCCATGATGTCACTTTTCTGACCTCACTGCAGCTGCCAGCTAGTCTGTCCAAAACTAAAATGGACTGAGCCAAAACCAACAAGATACCTTCAGTTTATAGATTATGCCTTCCAGCATTGGGTAGATACCCAGAGGATGGCAAATGAGTCATGAGACAGGAAAGATTAGTCGCACAAAAGTTGCATTCTATTGGTCCATTTGAATTCACAGTCGACTCTCATGTTGAACAGACTATAATGAGCTCACAGTTTTCCCTTCGTTCTTTGTTTAACATGCCTCAAATGAGAATTGTTCTTTGTGCGCATTTATTCAAACAACTCCAGTTGTGGACTCAAGAAATTAAACAGTTACAAAATCAGTGAAAAGAAGTTAAACTTACACGGTCTGGCTAACTGTTGTAGTTACAAACACTCGGTTTCGCTCTACGTCATTCGCCAAGTGCAATTATTGTGTTTAATGCATTTCACGGATGCACGTATTGAATTTCGTTTAAGTATAGCTTACTTCGTTGCGTGTAATTAAAACGCTGTTTAGGGTTTAATTTCAGCCGTTGTTCTTGGGCATTAGCCGTAATGGATTTCGTTATTGGAGGCTAGGGGGATTTTATGAGGTCGTGCGTGTGTATTGCACCACACGGTTGGCGAGCTATTGGGGGGGGGGGTGATAGGGTCACCATGCTCCACATTTGGTGATGTACACTTTTCTGGTACTTGGCACGCATTAGTCACACATGATGAGAGCATCGCAGTCACGTAGGGCAGCTTATAACAGCCATTGTGCTTGGCCACATGTGGATCACAATACGTAGGCCACATCTTTGTTGGACAGACCATCGAAACCGGAATAATTTCAATAATATGATGCTGAGCTTAAGACTTTTGGTTACGTCCAGATGTGGACAGTAATGTGTAATTCTGCTCGATGTCATCTAAAGACGTTAATTCGTAACCTTAGCTAGGGCCTATTGCACTTAAAAGGCCAGTGTATGTTAATCCCTTGGCCTGTGCTTGAGCTCATTGTGGTAAACTCTTTATATTTTTACTTTCAAGAGATGAAATTCTTTACTTTAAAGCTGAAATTCTATGAAATTCTAGCTTCTTGATATTAGGGTGTGATGCTGCTAAAATAGAAAGTTTTCGTGCAGCATAAAATAACTAACATTTATTTAAATCAAAGTTAACTTATTATAAATATGATACACCTGGGTACATCACATTTTTCATGTATTTACAAGAATAGTTAAAGAGGTGGAAAGTTGAAAATGGCCACATATGGGATGTTTATTACAAAATATCACCATGTATGAACATTGTCACCATTGTTAGTTTGAAAACCATGTTAAGCTATTTAGGTTATTATCATTAAAGTACCTAATTGAACTAAGGTAGTAAAAATATGCATTTTCCAAAATATGCCTTTGTAGTGTTTCATGTTTGTTTCTTAAATTTCATAAATGTGTACGTAATTTTGGAAGTGATGACCAAGCTAAGTGTTTCTATGTCTGCCACGTACTATCTTGCTAACAGGAAATTTATATTTATAGTTTATCATTTCGCTAGCTTAACGTGTCAACGTAATATTAAAAAACCTGCAGCTTTTGCGATTACATTTTGCCAGCACTGCCACCTGACGAAACCTGAACGTCTGGCGAAATATTGTGCAGACGATAAAAAACTAAAAAAAAACATTTGATAATCCAACTGTGCAGACAATGAAAAACATGGTCGAGAATTGAGCTGCCTAAAGCGATTAATATAACGCATTTTACGAAATTTGCGAAAGAAAGTTCGGGCTCCACATTGCGTTTTTCCCAGGATTTAAAAACCCCATTTTCAGTTTCTCTAGAATACAGTTTTGCGCTGAAATTGGATTTCTATGTGAAAACGAGAAAATTATACCGGACTACACGAAGGCATTCCGAAGGTAGCAGGTGTTCCTGCACGGTGAAAATGAAATTGCCAACAATGGTGACCAAATTCGTATGCATTCATGAGGGAGAATACAGAAGCCCTAAGCCTTCGTCCCAGAGCCTTTCCTTCGGACTCATGGATCACAAGTAGCAACGTCTGAATACAAAAACGACACACCGGAAATGAACATGAGTAAATCTCATTTCCAATCGTTGTACACGTTGGCAAAATCTCTCAGAGAGGCGACACAAACAGGTTGCTTTTCAATTCCTCCAACCAGCCGGAAGACTAATGGGTTTCAGGAGGAACGTATTCTTGGTGCACCGAGGGCCTGATGAGGGCATCACCCAAAGGATTCACTCCACCAAACCCCCTCGTCTTTGTGCTTCGGATAAAAGCATTCATTTCTGTATTTTTTTTTCCTTCATTTATTTCTGTATTTCAAGCTGCATTTTTCTTATCTTTAATGGATGGGAAGGGAGATTGCCAATATCAGGTGGCTTTTGTTGTTTGAACCAGTAATCACGTGCGCTTTTGTTTGGTTTGTTAAACTCCAGATGATCACAAACATGTCCCAAATGCTGTGCAAAGGAGCATGGGTTAACATGTTTTCGAAGGCAAATGAAAATGTTGAGATGACCGTTTGTTTACGTTGATGAAGTCCCTCAGGGAAATATGCTAATTACGTTATCGGTTTCCGTTGTCGGAGGCAACATTCCTCATGTTTGTCATCTGTATTACACGCAAATACACGTGGATTATCTTTCGTGAAACTGGGATGAATAAACAGCAAAATAGTAATGGAATAAATTTTATTTGGACAGATTTCTCAATGCAGTGTAAAAGTATGCCCACATTATGGTGGGTTGTGTTCGAAAATATGAAGAATAATATGTGATAAAGTATTTTTAAAGTGTACCGGACATTCTTACATACCGGAAATATCATAAATTGGGACTTTTTCGTATGTTATGTAATATACATGTATCTGAAATTATGCTGCACAATGTTATTTTTTAAATTGTATTCTGCCATTGATTACAATTTTATTTTATATATAATTTTATAATTATTAAGCAGTTTTATAATAGTTTTTAGTATATTAATGGGTAAATTTGTAAAATATTAATGGATATATTTTTTTAGAATATGTTGTCCCTATTGCCCTTTATATTTTGAAACATATTCCAACATCATGTAGATATATGGGTGGCTGAACCATATATTGACGTACATGTATATGGCGTATTCAATATTTGGTTAGACCAGAAATTGGCCACAAATGGACCTATATGGATATTCGTATCCATATCTTTTACATTTTTGCATACGACTATATGTGTCTACATTTAGAAATATGATCAGTCATATCTCCATCTGTTCATAGCTGGAAAATCTTATGCTGTAACTTATATTAACGTTCAAATGTCATTTATATTGACGTGTAATACATTTGCTTAAGGGAAGTCTTTAGTTATAAATCGGATATTTTCTATATATGGCTTTATTATAAATGTGCTACGAAAATGGACCAATGTTAACATATGTGATTAAAAGTAAGAATGTAAATATATGTATAGATATAGATAAATATATATATATATAATTACATTATTAGATTAAGCAATTGTTGACATGTATAATTAAAAGGCAGAAAGGAGATAGCTTTTAGCTGAAAATCGACTATTTTCCATACATAAAGTTTATACCATTTACAACTTTTCCACTCCTGTAAACCGCTATATTTTTACTGAAATTAATAACTTTGCAAAATACAGTTGGTAAATACAGTGCATTAACACAAAAAAAGATATCCATGCATAATGAAGTCATGTATTATCATGTTTTTGTTTTTCTTTGATAATTTATGACTTAGGTAAAGCTTTACTCTTCAGATGTGTTGACAGGCTCTTTACTGGGCTGCTTGAAGTGGTCAAGCATAATAAATAATGCAAAGATAATGAATCAACATGTAGTCCTGCATCAAGCAGTTGGTCTGAGTTTATTACCTGTATACATTCTGAACACACAAATTGTACTAAACTGATTTTTCTATCCCTTTAAAGTTCCATAAGATATACTATTAATTATTCTAGAAGAATGACGCATAATTCATACCACTGTTCAGTAAATTTAAATATGTGATTGTTTTTTATTTACAAACTGCAAGTGGATACTTCTAAAAGCCACGCTATGTTTTTATCTTGCAAAAATTTGTCGTTCCCCAGTCTACTGGCTCCATTTGAAATACTGTCACTGATCAAGCCTACAGACAGTCACTAAACTATGCAAATGCACAGTGGCGGCAGGTAGACAACATCATGGATGTATGTGCCAGCAGCGCCTTGAGAGCACTATTTGAGTCATCAATCATTAAAATCCCGCAATACAGGTACTTCGTGCATACTAATTTTGAGCTCAAATATACAGTATGCGTTTCCAGCATCGCAGTGTGCTTTGGGGATATTGTAATGGCATCATTTGTCACCGTTACTCGAAAAATCAGGACACATATCCACCGTGCAAAAGGAAATAAGAGCACTCTGTTTGTCTTACACGTATTCACTCTCGTAAATCAGAAATGTTTATAAAACACTGGCCTACTGGCATGGTTTAGGCCTGTGATAACTCCTGCTTTAGTCTGATTTTTATGTGAGTGGTTGTTTTTTTGCATGTTGTATATGTTTTTGGCTTAATTAGGGCTAATAATTGCAGGACTAATGAGTTAGAATTACAGCCAGGAATGCTACCAATACTGTGGGATGTGTTCATTAAATAAAGTGAACTTTGGGGAAATTGTGAACATGAGCAGTTTTCGCCATAAAATTTCATTGATTTATCCAGGGCCTGATAAAACTCAATTATTTTCCTTCTACGCCCTCCCTGTTTTCAGTTTTAATTTCGCGATCGACGATCAGACTTGTTTTCAACCACACAAAAAATGCAAAACGATCGATAAAATGCCTGCAATTTCCGTTCAAGAACCGATATTCCCAGAGCAGATAACAGTTGGGAACAGCCTGCTTTTGTGCTCTTCTATTTCATACCTTGAGAGCAGGAATAAAACGAATGTTCGAATCAGAAACCGGAAATGAAAATATGAATGTAGCTTTTCTCACTACCAGGACAAATAAATTAAATGTGAACATTCACTGTATGTGGCTTATTCCATATAAAGGTATGGCTACACCAGAAATCGGCCACAAACCCTGGTGGGAGGATCAGTGTAATCAGTACTGTAGATATCAGTACTGATCATATCTGATATCACTGAGGTTATTCAGATATCAGTAGAGAATCACATGTTGACCCATTTGACCATTATGGTCGATTTGTTTCAATAGTGTCCATAAAATACAAACATGTAGATACATTTCCATATGCCTCCACACAAGAAGGATGCCAAACCGTAAATTACCAAGCGCCAAATCATATTTTTAGGAGAGGGAAAAATATATATTGGACTAATCTGATTTTTTTATAACGACACCAAGGTCAGACGTCATACAACTATGACGTTTAATCACGAAAGTTTAAACGAGAACTTAGTTAAAAAATTATTGTTGTTGAAGTTTCACCAAACAGTCATATGCGCCACAGGTATGGCACCACATATAAGCCTTCAAAACACCATTTTCTCCCGTAATAAGTAGCACAGCAGCTTATTAATGTCATTTATTACTTCATTTTGACGTTCAGGTTTTAAAACCCACTTCTGAAATATGTTTTTAGGAACACTGACGTGGTTTCGAGGAGCCAAAATTGAATAACCTTTATTCGTGTCCACCATACCAAGGTTTGCTGTCAAGTCCGCGCGATTGATGGGGTTAAGAGGGCGCTATTCTCATATATTTAGGGGTTTGATCAATGTGTTTAGCTTAGAAAAACGTGTTCTGAGGTCCTGGCACTTCATGCCTTATGGTTTGGCACCCTTTAGTAAGTGATTGTTTTCGAAAGCTAGCTGGGAAGCACAATAGGCAATTGTATAGCAGTGTCCATTAGGACGATAATGTTATTTAAGGAACTAATTTTAGAGACGAATTTGGCTGCTAGGAACCATCTGGATTTCTGCAATGTTGAATGCGAGGCCTGCTTGTAATACTTTATCGGATTTTACGGCCTAAAGCAGGCTGGTGTACAGCAAGGGGGCCACAGAGCTCCAATTTGCTTTCTTAAACAATTCCCAACGGCCTCGGATGAAAGAATCGCATAATTCAATCGAGAATTTACTGGATTTTCAAACTGGTTCAGTCTTGCAGATTCTCCATCCTTACTGGTAAAAGCTGGTGCCCTCCCCTGGGCCCTGGGATTCAGTTCCTTCATTGCTGAAAGCTGGCCATAAAATACATGTTTTAGAATGAGACGCAATGCGGTGGTGATTTGAATGTTTATATTGTTAGTTCCGGTAATAAATACGTTCATTTTCAGTTGCCTTAATTTTCAATATTTTCAAGCCTGCCCCTGGGATTGGGCAAACACTGCATGCAGTGTTAAGTGGCGCTGCCTTCAATCGTGATGACCTAATTTCAAAAATAATTTTGCTTTTGTCATTAAAAAAAACCCACCGGAACAAAGTCGATTTTTCTTTAGAAAAATACAATTTCTCATACTTTATCACATACATATTTGTGAAACTTTAGTGAATTATCTCTCCGGATGGCTATGTGGTTAGGAATTGGGCCCACTCTATCCTAGTCATATTTCTAAACTAATTTTGTTTTTGTCACAAAAATGACATGAAAAAGGTCGGGGTTTTTTTTTTCGTAAAAATATTATTCTGCTACTTTATTTAATACATATTCTTGAAACATTAGTGTTTTATCTGTCCAGATGTCCATGTGGTTAGGAATTGCAACTGCGCATGAGCACGATAAGTTTTAAAAGAATTTAATTTCAATGATTTTGTCTGCATATTTGTCCAATTTTTCGCGAATAAAATCCTAAATTGGCCACAAATAGACCTTTATGAATAGATGTCTACATACTGTTTAAATATGGACGTGTGTTTATTTTTCTATATTTGGTTAGATCAGAAATTAGCCACAGATTAAGGTATATGGCGATAAACTGTATGTACATTCATATCCATATATGACTATTCCCTGTTAATACATGTATTTAGACATGTGATTTTTTTCCATTTTTGGCTAGATCAGAAATTGGCCACAACTGGATCTATATAGAGTAGTATATGCAATATATAGGTGCATTAATTTATATGGATCAGTGCCTATGCATGTAAACTGTTAATATATGTACATATATGACATTTCTATATTTGATTACTCTGAAATTTTCCACAAATGAGCTTACAATGGCCATATATGGCCAAATATGGCTCAACTATAGTCATTTATGGCATGAAAAACTCATATATGTCCATACGATGCAATCATGGCAATTGTCAACCCTCTTGTTTACGTGTATCTTGATAATTTTGCTTAATTTGTCTCATTTGAGTTAGTCATTATATTTTATTGGTAATGGATGCTAACTAAACTCCTACTGAATAAATAACAGGCTCAATTTGTGAGCTCCTACCATGATATATATATGACCTTCCTTTCTATTTTGCGATCAGGATTGGGCGTAGGCCCCACTCTGAGTAATGCAATCCTTGGATGATGTATTTCAACGACAATTTTTTTGACATTCTTCCCACAGGTAATCAGATATGTCTCGATGTCTCAATGCTACCGAAATTAATTATTTAGGCGTTGAAGGCGTGTTTCAGACACAGTAATTGAGCTTTCAAATATTAGCAATCTGCATTTATAAATGGGGATAAAATGGCAAATGGTATATGAATGGTATATAACTTGCCAAATGCCAAAAAAATCAACTTTTCAAGAGAGGGAAAATAGATAAGACTAATCTGATTTCGTTCAAACGATAACTCCGGACTTTAAACGTCTATAAAATTTAATTACGAAACTTCACGTATAAACGAAAACTTAGTGGAAAAATTGTTTTTGTCGAAATTTTACCAAACAGTCGTATGCGACACACGTATGGCACCACGTATAAAGGTTCCAAACACCCTCTTCTCCTGTAGCAAATAGTATAAATGTCAATTATTACTTCGTTTTGACGTCCAGTTTTTAAAACCCACTTCTGAAACATGTTTTTGGGAACATTGATGTGGATTTAATATGAATAAATAAATAACTTTTATTCGTATCCACCTTACCAAGGTTTGCCGTCAAGTCCGCGCGAATGATTTCGAAATGGGGACAAGAGGGGGTTATTCGCATATTTATGGGTTTTGATCAAAATTGCCACAATTTTTGACGGTTTCTATGGTCATTTTCGTATTTTTTTTTCCTGGAGGGATGATTTGACCCCCAAAACCTTTTTTTGAGTGGTTTTTTTTAAATTTCCCCTCGGATATCTGCAGTTTTTAGACTTCAAATGTGTCTGGCACTTTCCATTTAATGAATAAAATAGGCAGGTATTAACTTCTAAAAACCGGTGTTTCACATTAGCATTACGTTCTATGGGAAGCAAGGACAATTTTTACTCCACAAGGCCTAGGGGTGGCCCATCTGTAGCAGGTGGGGGTCTGGCACTTAATACCTTATGGTTTGGCGTCCTTCAAATAGAAAATGGCATCACATCATGCAGTAAGTTTTGTTCGTTTTCCAGTCCTTTTTGGCCAATGCAAATGGGCTCGACTTGTTTTCAGCAAAGTTGACAGCCGGCTGTAAATCCTGCCTCTTTGCATGCACAATTTATAAAAAATTATCAGGTGTGGCATCCGTTTTATTCGTCCCTCGAGGACCCGCTGATGGCGAGATTCAATGGCCAGCTCGCAGCGTTTCCAAAGATCATTCATCCGGTTTAATCGAAATCAGCCACCGTTGGACAAGTCATGAAGGACAGGAAGAGCAGAGCTTTGAAATGAAATATTAAAAGTAAGTATTCCTTGAAAGAGCAACGAGGGATGGCTAATTCCCAGTCTGCCATTTTCATTTATGTCTGAATTTTTTCGAGCAACTTACTGACCAGGATCAAATGATCAAGTTCTGAAATGATTATTTTCGTAGAATAAAATTTTTACTAAAGATGCTCAATGCATAACAGTTTTGCTTGTAAATAGTGTAATGCATATTACCCTCACTGCAAGTCGGATTAGATGAAGTCAATGTTTATTAAAATAAGGAACCCATGTCACTCATTATGTTGTTTAATTACTTAATTTTTTAAATTATCTGTACGAGTCAAATATATGAAAAATAAAATAACTTTTTGCTTTATATTAGAATGTCATAGGTGCCCCAGAAATTAATATAATATGGATTTTCTGGATTTATTTTTACCGAAGTAAGGAACCCATCTCACAATTTATTTATTTTTTTTACATTTTAATTCAACTACAAACGTATTCTGTCAATCGAAAAATGTCTATTATACATTCTGTATAGTTTGCAAATTATAATAGTGCTTCTATTTATCTTAGATTATACATTCAATCGAATAATGTTATAAGTATCCCAAACTGAATAAATGACTGACATAATTTTCATCGAATGCTTTTCAGAGTTCGCTACACTGCATTTACAATCCATGTTATTATGGGTGTGGGTTGTATGGATTGTCATATCAATGCCATTCTATTTATGTATCCAATCTATGAATTAGGCTTTCAAGAAACTAGGAGGTGCATTTGTAAGAAATCTATGTAAAGAAACTGCTGTTGTTGTTGCTTTGAATTTATTTGTTACTGAGCCCTGTAGCGTGGGTTTTATTGATAATCCTACTTATCGTTCATCCAATAATTATGGACTCATCTGAGGTGTACTTACCCGGCCAGCTTCAATGTGTAATAAATTATTTCGATCACGATACTACAGACTTTTGGCGAAACGCATTTAATCGACCAGCGTTTAATCAATGAAAAAATACAGTATATGCAGGGTGAGAAATTCCCTTTTATAAAAGTTGAATATGGCCATATATAAGGTTATGTAACTCGCCATATGCGAGTCATATATTAAGATCGTCATACCTGTAAACTTTATAGATAAAGCCATGTATGGCCACATACAGAAAATAACCATTAGATAAATCCATATATGGCTACATGCTTGGCCATGTATAGTAAACATTATCTTTTCAACTAAAGACAACTTCATTACTTGTTCATAACATAAACAAAGTTTTATTTTTAATATAAGCTACTGTATTAAGTAATTTTTCATAATGTAAACATATATGGTTATGTATGGGTTTTATGGACTTATATAAATAGTATATGGGCATATGTGTGTATAAATGTTGGTTCATTTGTGGCCAATTTCTGGTCTTAACTATATTCATATATGGAGTAAAACATACAAGTCCATATATGGCTCACATTTCATTTGTCCACAAAGGGTTTTTCATTTTATGCTCATAATATTAAATGTTTAGTAAACAGCATGATGAAATTTTACTAACTATATTAGATTTCGATCCATTTCATGGAGTATTAGTCAAAGCCGCATGCGTGCAAAGATAGCTTAATGCTCACGATCAAAAATGCCCAATTAACGTCCAATCAAACCTCAATTCCTTCATGATAAGGGCTAAATTTTAGGAGTTAAACCACCTGCACCAGGTCTAAGTACCTTCGCGGTTCAATGATCCTAATCTAAATCACATTGGTATCTCGAAATTAAGTTTTGATAGTTGAGTTCGAAGAGTTATAATCTCATTAGTTAATTTTTGCATTTTAAATTAATTCCTTTGTTGGGATTTATGTAGAAATTTAAATACTACATAAAGATGCAGTGAAATGTCCATCATTTAGCTAATGCAATAAACTTATAATTGTGTGATTTTGTGGCTAAAGTTAAATTACAAAATATATCCTTTAATTTGCTTCTGGAATACTGCTCTATATATTCATAGATGTTCTTCATGAACAACATTCACCCATATAAGAAATTCACGTAAAGTTCTGCAGAAAATAATGGATCGGAATATTTTCTGTAGAAATGTATTCATGCAGAAAATTGTCTCTACACATACTCCTGTAGAAAATGAGTGCAGAAATAATTTTTTCATAAAAACTGCTTAATTTATTTGGGTGGACTCGTGTTTCGAAAATTATTGTTAAAATATATTTGTAAGAAAATAAATTACCGGATGTGCGTTCTAGTAGCTTTCAGCTTATATATACATGTATATAAAAAAATTATAAAACCAGGAAACGCAGCCAAATTTCTTGAATTATATATATATATATATGAATTTCTTCTGAAATGATTTCTGTACACATTTTCTGTGATATAATCTATGATCTATACTCGTAAAACAGTTGCCTTTTGGTATAATTTCGGTATTTGGTATAAACTATCCATCTTCAGTTCATAAATGTGCATGAAGTTATACAATTATATTCTTCACCAGTCCACACACGCAGTAAATAAAAATATAATAACATAAATCAGCAGGGATTTTTTTAATCAGATTTGCATGAATAAAACTCATGCATAATTGTGCCGGTTTGTAGCAGCAAATTTCTCGTAAAATAGTGATGCATTTTTTGGTAGTTTTAATAAGCATTATTATCGCTGATGAAAACAACTTTCGATCAATGCGATTATGCACTTGCATGTTTGTTTGGTTAAAAAGGTTTTTTTACAGTACACTAAGGGGATTATTTCTGTTATATACCACCGCTATTTCGGATGGAATATGAAAGCAGATATTTAACTCGATTTCATGCTGGAGTTATTGGATTCCTAAAATCAATGCTATTAAATTATCCACAGCCTGAGGAAAAAGGTCAAGAACTGCTTGCGCACAGGATATCCTGTGGCTTTGCTACATTTGTGAAATCTAAAAAAGCGGAAATTATGGGATTTCAAAATTATTGACAAGGGGGACAAATGTCAAGTAGATAGATGATTCGGGATTGAAAACTAACAGACGATGGCTTACCGGATTTCAAAAGGACGAAATAAAACGTCCTTTATTTCGACATTTTTCAGCTTCGAAAATGATGCCGGATGTCATGTCAATTGGGAAATTTGTCAGAAATAATTGAAGGTATGACAGTTGATGTACTTTTTAATGTATCAACGTTGATTGACATTTATTTTCGTACAATGATTGGGAAAATCAGGTTGAGGATTTTCCA
>JAQIXS010005136.1:0-13345 GCA_034700785.1 Rossiulus vilnensis
AAAACTACTCAATATATATTTATGATTAAGCGAAATGTCGATTGAGATTTTGATTTAATGGACCGAAAGCGAGAGGGTGAACCCCCTCCCCTAAAACAATCTGGTGGAATTCGGCAGGTAGAAGGAGGAGGGGGTGAGGGCAGCACATACCTGCACCTCTCGACCTGTTTAACAAGGTTCCTTGGGTCACTTAATGATGATGAAACACGCTGTTTGACAACGGTCCCATCGCCATTCGTTGAAGAAGATTTACGACCAGATTTGATCAGGAATTGCTCCGTGGTCGCTTTTCTGTGACCCTCTTTGTTTCGGTGACCAACCAACTCTACGACCAATTAGACGTGGGTGGCGAGGACTTTAGATGGAGCAGCGAACATTTCGGCATACTGTGACATATGACGACATTGTATTCACGAGTGGATACAACAACAAAAATCGATATAGGAACAAATTGGCAGCCCCATTCCAATAATTAATTGGACTTTATACCAGTTTTCAATGTGCTGGGAAACGAATAGGTGGCCACACAGAAGGGCATACGCAGGCTGCAAATAAGCAAATCTGATCTGCATACATGTATGTCCTTCAAATGTCGGGTCTGTCGGCAGGCCAGAGCTTTGAGAGAATTGCCTGTTACGGGATAAGTATTTTTGATTTTTGAACAAAATATCTGGTTAGATACACTGTATTTCAGGAGCGTCTGCATTATAAGCAGTCCTGGGCGGCTACGATCTAGTTTGTCCAGAATTAAAATCCAACTGGGGATTTCAAATAGACCATTAGAATGCATTAGAATGTTTGCGATTAATGATGCCAGTTTCATAATTCATGTTCAATCTGTCCGAGTGGCTTTCTCTATGCTGGAAAACGTAACCTATAAGTTGAATAGCTCACATAGGTTGAAGCTCAGTTCGATTCTAGTTTTGGAAGAACTATGGGCTATTGCAAGCCAATAAAACGTTAGGCCTAAATATTTGTTATTATTTATTTTAAGGAAGAATGCTTCTAGAATTTTAAGAAGGTATTTTTTTAAATTTCAATGTTTCGAAATTTACTTTTTGTGAATTTGCTGGAAAGTCAGCACAATAAACCGAGCAAAAATGCGCCTCCAAACCGTAGTTATTTCATGGATACTCTGCACCTGTCTTTGTCTACGTGATTAGATATGCATGTTAGTGTGACTTGGCAGATCTGGATGGGAGATAACATTTCCAGCATACCAGGGCTGTGCAATTAGGTATGTCGTGTTTCCCACTAACAGGAAGACCTGAACCAAAGATTTAATCAGGACTTGGTATGTGGCAGACCAGGACTATAGATTCAATCTATTCTAGTATTTGACCGAATGCTGATTTTTACAGAAAATAAGTTCGGGAATTTTGGGACAGCATTATTCATTAATGTATATAAACGGAGTCCACAGGCCGTTTTCTTCAATGGGAAAAACAAAAACACCTTCAATTGCGGAATGGAGAATGACGTTCAGTTGTCCAGTTGGAAAAAGTGTTGAAAAACAACCACCTGGGCCGAATTGATGGTGGAGAGATAGATACTTGGCAGCGATAAGAACGGCCTGCCATTATAAGGCGTAACCAGAAATAGTATTAACCCCGCACGGGCTTCGATCCTCAATCAGTTTTCGGATTCATCGCATGAATGGATGCTAATTTGGCCAAAGAATTGCACTTGAAGGCAGCATAAAGGCGAAGTGATCGGGAAGTCAACATTCTGTTGGGAAAAGATCATCGAGTGAATGCGCGATTGAAGAATGACACGCATCGTCTTGAGCAAAGATGGATGACCTGATCAATTGGAGAAAAAAAAAGAGAATAAAATACGCACGGAGTGGGCCAACTAAAACGCGTACGCCAAATTGAAAAGCTGGACAATAAGCGCCATAACGAACACAATGAACCTTTTTTCCGCTCAAAAACAAGGTAGGGACGGAGATGACTGGGAAGAAGCTGAAAATCTTGCAGACTCATCGTCATCCAATTGCCGTCGAAACGCTTAAGCTCCGTCCACGGATTTATTTCTTCAGCGAAATCCAATTTGGAACAACCGAAATGACGTCGCTCAGTTCGCTACTGTAGAACGGACAATCAGCGCCATCTGGTGATGGGCGTGGTGCGTTAGACAGCCTGTCATTCCACTAATTAGCCACGTTAAATAACTACGAATGCACACTCAGTGAAACCTGGCTATGGTGACCACCCAAGGGACCGGACAAAACCGGCCACCAGGTAGTGGATGTATCGAAAAAAATTGGGGAAAAATTTTGTTTTTCAATTTTTACATCTTAAAACATGGTTAATTATCACCACTTTCATTTAAAAACTAAGTGTACATTAAGTTCTTTTTTAAAGATTTTATTGTGATTAAGATTAAATTCTTTCAAAAAGAAGTGTGAAATTTGACTTATTTGATGACATACTAAACTCACAAGCACATAAATTATTTTTTACAATCAATATACGCCATCTAATTAAATTTGTATTAAAAAAAACTGTAGTTATACACATTATTTCGCATCATTGAGTTCCACATTCTGAAAATCCTTGGAAAGCCATGCACAGTGGTGGGTGGAACTGTGCTCCCAAGGGATTCCCGGAAGACAGTGAATGTCAACACGCTGTCTGGTAACTTGCTGTTGGTTTTGGCATCTGAAGAGCCCCCCCCCTCCGTCTCAGGGTTGTCCGTTTGGTGGCCTTTTCAAGCTAAAAACAGAAAGCTAAGGCACGATCTAAATTACGACAAATCAAGATCGGTTTTCAAGATTTATTATCATTTTCTTTTTTGAGGACTGAATGTCCGAAAGCGAGCCCTAAGGGTGGGCAGAAAGAAAATAAATAAGTGGAAATGGCGCAACGAAGCACGCTTTCTTTTGAACTTTTCAAATCCGTCACTCCATGCGATTGAATTGAAATAGTCCCCAAAACATGAGCTCATGGGCAGGGAATTTCAAAGCAAATAATCGAGTGATACACATCAAAGAAAATTTCAAATGCCTGGGACTGAATTCAACGCTATCCGATTTCAGGAAAAGGACCGGTTTCGTCGCAATTTCGTTTACGTTTCAATGATTAACTGGTAAGACGATCTATCGAACGAACAACTCGGTGCAGCCCCCTTCGCCTCAGTTTTCATTAAAACTCGCCCAATTTTTTTTTCAAAAAACATTTTCAATCGCGTGCATGTGACAGCGAAATGCAATTGCGACGAGATATTCAAAACCGGGCCAATTTGTAATTTATATTTTATTCCTATTTTTGAACGAATCCCCCACTAGGCTGCGACGTCTGGCAACGAATGGTTGTCCAACCCACCACCCAGCAAATCAGGTTGGGCTTGGTTTTGTCGAAATGTGGACGGTCCTTGAAATTCCATTTTCTTCTCATAGTTTTATGCAGCATTTAGCCCGACCCAAAAGTTAAAGGATGCCCACAACGCAAAAAAAAATTCCACATTTTAGCTTCACAATGTACTTATTGCTAACTTTTTCTTCCCAGTGTAGAATTGGTTGTACACTAGGGTCTGAATTATTTTTAGAATTTTCTTACCAATTCTGCGCTGTGGAAAATTAATTTAACAATTATTTAATGCATTTGAAGCAAGAATGTGTATTTTTTTTTGCATGGTGGGAATCCTTTTTTGCTCGTCCTTATACACGTATAAGTAAATACCGAATTGGAAGAATTCTCTCAAACCGAAAACTACCAAACTAGTATAGCATCGATCACGCACAGATAGGGGCTAGACTGGTAAGAAGTCCATGACAGTCTCCGAGCAAGAAACATCTGTTGACCACGTGACATTGGCACCCTTGCCCTGGCAAGATTTCACGAATCATCAGCCCTTGTCCGGGGTGGAATTTCGTACCTTCGGAGTGGCCTTCAGAACCGCTCAACGTGGCAGCTTGGCAGATCAGCTGTCAACCTTCGATGGACGGAAACGATAATATCAGGATACAGTGTTGATGCAAACTCGACTGTCCCCTAAACAAAACAGTGCATTTATTATTATTATTATTCAAAAAGCGAAAGGCTTGCCCAGTCACCAATCTGCCTAACAAACTTCTGGCCAAAGCCGAAATCAATATAGGAAATGTCACATTCGCACCACACTTGAATTTTCCCGATCGTTGTGTGGATGATAACATCGTAATTGCACGAAGGGGATTAAAAGAGTAAACTAGGGCGGAGGGAAACGACTCGTGCATGCGAATGGCTAATTACTGAACCGATTTGGTTCGATGCTTGAAGAGGAGAACGAACGAAACTAAATGTGAGGATAATTCCGCGCAATTTGATGAATGTGTACTTAAAGTCCTTAGGCCCAATACGCAACATATAATAATCATGCAAACCACTTCCCACACTAGCTCAAAATCAAGTACCTGTATGCATTTCCCAGTGACATTTTCCATGCTACTCACATGGTCAATATTACTGTCAGTATACCAAATACTGTCGTTCGAATAATTTAAAACATCCGAACATCCGTCAACATTCAAGTTTGATGAATTCCAAAGGTAATTCAACACTATTGCCCGTTTAAAGAAAGAGTATACTGAGCCTAAACCAATCAAAGATATTCAGCTTATAGATTATGCGTTCCAAAATAGAAAAAGCCACTAACACCACGCACGTGAAGTCATAAAAGAAAGAAAAAATTGATTAATCGCCCACGCGCTTTCGTTGAACGGGCTATAATTTCCTCCTTAAGCTCGCAACAATTGCTCTTGAAACAACAGTGAGTTTAAAAACGAAACAACACGAACGCCATGTTGAACTTTCAAATTCTGGAACGAAATCCATTATAGAACATCATTATGCCTATGGTGACACAAAAAGTAAAGGAACAGAACAAATGCACTCTTGGTAGCCTATTTAACTTATATTATTGGACAAATTCAATTTTTTACATAAACCCATGACGTCAGTAGCGGTAAAGGTAAATCCGTAAATGTTGCCATTATCGGGCTCGGCAACAGGAACTTATCGACCCCCTAGTCACGCGATAATTGTATTTTTAGGCAAAAATTACGACTTCCTCAGGGCTTTAAATACCAGAAAGAGTTGAAAATTGGCCCGCGCTGAAAACGCCATAAATCACAAGCGCTGCGTTTCTGCGATGAAACAACGCTTTTAGACGCTGATTATCGCCATTCTAATGATGATATCATTTTTAGCCCTAAAACAAAACAGTGTTCTGTACATCTGTATCTGTGGTCAGGAAAAGCCAACAGGGGAAAATGGCGGCTAGGCTCAGAAAGCGGAAGTGCGTGCCGAACCGACTCACTTCCGGCACGTGCAGGTCACATTACAGCGGCCATTTTGCTTATCTTTCGAATCTCCCCCGTTTCTTAATTCGGCTTAATTGGCCCACTGACCATTTGCGAGCCACGCTTTATATAGTCACGGTGTGGAAAATACATGTAATACGAGCGAAAGCGTAAGAGCATGGAGCCAATTAATAGTTCGAATCGATACGCAAATGGATAGGCGGCGCCGCGAGCCACATTTGCTTTTGGGTGCTGACCTCTGGCGAGTAAAAGGCCAATATGAGCTTTGATGAATTGGTAAGACATTTAAGATAATATATTTTTATAAATAATTTAATATTGCACCATATGCTGATGCTTTCTTAATTTCATTACAACAGCTAATTCAAATTTGAAAGCCCTTATTTGACAGTAAGAACTTGTATTGAAAGAATGTAATCTTAAATACATGTCATTTTTTTTAACGAAAGTGATGATAATTCACTTCGTTTTAGGTGTTTAAATTTAAAAAAAATATATTTTCCTGTACATTGACCATCTGGTCCCTTGGGTAGTCATCGAGCAAGGTTTCGCTGCGTAAATATTTGTTAATTTTTATATTAAAATATATCAGGTCGAAAGTGGATTGCTCTGAAATGTCCTTTATATGAACCTTTGACGTCCTCTAATATGGAGATATGGAAAAGTATCCAATTTGGACAATAATAGACTAGATGGGATAGAGCATCTACATGTAGATGATGTATGTAGGCGGTGAAAAAGCAGCAAATTCGCAAACGTTTCGCCCTCCTCTGGCCAGAGGTCAACCAGCACTCGAGGTCCTTGGTACCATTGCATGTCTATGTTGAGTAAAAAATTTCCAGGATGTGGTTACATTCCTGTATGAGGGAGTGAAACTAAGGACCAGCAGCCTTTGGAGCTCAGCGAGGCAGGGGATCGTGCCCCGGGTCCCACGCGATCTGCCTGTCAAAAAATCCACCCCTGACGACCGTGCGCCAGCCTGTCACAATCACCAGTCCCTATTTCTTCAATATTTCCACAAGCCATCTGAGCAAACACCGTTAGATCATGAATTGCGATGGGCTAAATAAAAACTAAGTATTCATTTACCTCCGTCAGAAACACTGTTGGAAAACAAACGTCTTAACGTATTTTCCCAACGAATATGCAAGCCCTTAAAGTTGATGTAACTGCAAATAAAAGAGTTTAGAAATGTCTGTTTAAAAATCTACACTAACCTACATTCTTTCAAGTTGCATAGTTTGTTACGCATTTCAATTTTCCCTTTTTGCATATTCATACGCAGTAATTATAAACAATGATTACCAGGTGTGTGGTTTGTATTTTAATCTGAAATTGTTCATAAACTTCTGCACCAGACCCAGAAAACGGCCGTCCAAATTT
Source organism: Rossiulus vilnensis (assembly GCA_034700785.1). NCBI lineage: Eukaryota > Metazoa > Arthropoda > Diplopoda > Julida > Julidae > Rossiulus > Rossiulus vilnensis. Next base: position 6,689 of record JAQIXS010005136.1, read on the forward strand.
GCGGACTACCCCTTTAATAGTCTATGATGGTCAGAATTAGGTGATCTCTCACCTCCCTCCAACCTCAGACATCCTTTGTGGTCGGCCCCAAACCGGGAATCACTTCGAAAACAAAATGATTTTATAAACAAAAAACGTTCACACTTTAAGGTACGCCATCTGTCAAGTAGTGTGTAAGCGGTTGCTCAACGTTTTTTTTATTTATTTATTAATACATTCAGTACTCGCGTGCCAGCAAGGGTGTTAATAACTGAATGTTCAATCAACGGCAAACCAGAAAAAATAGCAAAAAAAAGAGTTACTTGGTGCATTTACGTAGAGATTGGGCAAAAAAAAAGTAGATGAAAGTGTGGCTGACAGGGTGTACACATAATATCAGCTTCAAGCTGTGAAACAAAACCCTGGAATACGTATGCAAAAAAGCGAATAAAAAACCGAAATTTACTGACAACAGCCATTAACTCATTGCTGGAAAATGCACTTAGGCCTATGGTGTGTTGGTGTGTGTATAAAAAAATATATAAAAAAATCCAGACAGCTGAGAGTCCCTATGCCTTGAGTCGCACGAAAAATTTGCGCCGATGATGGTTATGATGATGATGATAGGAAGCGGAACACCTGTGGAATTTATTCCCCGCATTAATGTCAGTCATTAATAATAATCGGCAGTGAGGACATGCGATACCCTGAAACGCCAACAAAAAAGTCTCATAAGGCACACAAACACAGGAGCCGAGGTTAAAAAAAAATAAAAAAAATTAGGCAACCGCAATCCATCACGAACAACAAACGTTTTGCTCACAACGGTTGATATTATGGCAACTCATAGAGAGAGGAAGAAAAAAATTGGGCCCTGGCTAATACGTTTCGTAGAGTGAAAACCCAGTGTGAGGCCATCCGTGTACCGTGGTGAGGAACTCGGGTTTCCCTCCGAACACTGTCCAGTGAGAAACACAAAAAGATGCTATTTCGCAAAAGTGTGACGAGGAGTTGAGCAACAAAAAGAGGCGATTCTAATAGTCCTCGGGATCGATTCCCGAACTGTGGGAGTCCCAGATCCCATTTCAGCGATCACATGTTGGCTTCCCATGCCAACAAACCCCTTTTGCGAACTTTTAAGTTTGGATTATTGATGTAATCTTGAGCAAATATGACCGTATATGCTCATTTCTGACACACATGTTTTAAGTGACATGATGCCAACAGAATGTAGAAAAATAAAATCAAATTCTATTCAAGAAGTTTTCAAAGTCTTAGATATTTTCAAGTATCTTTAGCGTACCTTTGATCAGCGTTAAACGCCTAGTTTTTTTTCTTCTGTTAATTTTTGTAATACAAAAACATCAGTTTCCTGGTTTAAGAATTATAGTTAAAAGTTTCTGAAAGGAAAATTATCGTTGCAAGCAATGACTTATTTGTCACTCAAACAAATACATGTATAATCGGGAAATTTCATTCTACAAAATTCTGTAGATTAGTTCGTTCTGCTTTGGATCCTTCCATCATAAAGTCGACTTTTACATCCCTCTAGTCCATCTTGTAACCTCCCTGCCCCATATCATCCCACTTAGCACAATTATTGCAGAATATGCAACATAATTTTTTGGACAAAAAGCGCGTTTTTAATATGAAAAAGGTCCATAAACCGGTTTATAATAGCCTAAATATGTGCCATCCTATTCCCGTATTAAATGACGTCAAATTTCAATCTAAAATTACATCTAATATATATGACGTCTATTTACGGTATTCAACTTTCAAACTTCTAATTGCTGTATAATTCGCGAACATGGTTGTTCTTGAAAAAACGTCATATGAGGATGTTGTTAACGGATCATCCTTTTGCGACGTTTTTAAACAATTAGTTAAACAGGCAAAGCATAATCTTTCTTTAAGGAACAAGATGACGTCTATTCCCCAAAAATGAGCTAAAAGACGTCCTAATAGCATCCAGTTTACTGAATTAGTGGTCGTTATTGCCAGGTTTCACTGTACCCCATCCTCCCATCTTCCAAGTCCTTTATCGTACTACTTTTGTGAACACCCTCCTGACCCTGCAACGTCGGACGTCCTTTATGGATAGCCTGAATACAGTATTTTTTCAAGCTGGTCATTGACAATGCAGCAAGTGACGTCACTCGCGGAGGAGGAGGGGGTATATGGGCAGGGAAAGGGGATGAGTAGTCGTTCCGTAAAATATATCCCCTAAATGATATATTATTTCGCAATATAGTCAGGGTCATTCTGGTGCTGTAATCGGCCAGGAGGAAGGAGGAGGAGGGGGGGACGGATGCTAAAGAGCCGTTCTAAGCGCGCCTAATCCCCGTGTTAATCAAATGGGAAAGTCAAAATTGATGGCGAATCCTGCAGAGCCGTCCAATAATGCAGTCTGCCGTGTTGTAATACCAACGCCGCTTTTCGGTCAAATAAATACAGAGACAATATTATCCTCTCCCCACTTCGCAAAAACAACAAAGATGGCGGCGGCTGCCCCACGTGCCCCGAGTATCTATTGAGCGAAGAGCAAACTTTGCCCATTATGCTCATCAATGGCCCATTCACTTGCCCCATTCATGGTTTGGCGTAGAAATCGCTCAAAAGACAGATGCTTTTGATTTGCATTCATTTGAGGAGGGGGGTTTGGGCTGGAGGACTCCGCCGAAAACCGCACTATTCGGCGAAAATCCCCCAAACGATCGACGCCATTTCCCCCTCCTAACTTTCAATCAAGGCCCTTTCATACGTTTCATTGATCAATTCACAAGAGTTGGGGGCAGCGAAGAGGGTGCCCACCTCATTCCAGTCTATAAAGAGCGATTAATACAGAACACACAAAAAATCCTCATCTTTTAGGCATACATCAAGGTCGAAAGTCGATTTAGGGGGCTTCCATAAAATGAGATGCTAAATTCGAACCTCCGATTTCTGGATTTCAGTTTTTTCAACTTTCACTGAAATATCAACTCAATTTCTACGCATATCAATGGCATCAGTCCTATATAAGAACAAAGATTTAGATCCTCTAAATGTTGAATCATTTTATTCACGTTGAATTAAAAAATAACTATTTTCAATTATACGTTCAGAAAGCAAGCTCAAATATTCACGTGATCCAGGTAGGATCCTGAACCTCTTTAATTAAACTTTCTTTTCCTGACGTTTAAGGCATTTTAGTGTTTTTTCAACTTACCAATGGAATTGATATTAGAAGAAAATGACCTGCAGTCTGCAGTATTTGTCACATCAGTGATTCAAAAACGTGGCTTAAACACAAAAGCATCAATCAAAGTGGTTATAAAATCACATGATTTATTGACCACATTGGTGAGGGTCACCATCAAATAATACTGACAGAACGATGTCTCATAAATCTAGAACTTGAAATGCCAGTTCGGTTATTAAAAGCAACGCGCAGTACGTCTAACGAATTCAACGAAATGCCACACTTATCTATTTTTATATTTACTGCCCCGCCTTGGAATGCACCTAATATTAATGGAAGAACTACATACCCTAAACTATCGCCTCAACAACCAGTCAAGGGAGTATGATGTAATGCTTTATTCCAGTTGTCCAGAGCAGAAAAATGATACTCCGAAATTCATGGACGGCCAAACATATGCAGTCGAACTTGATTATAACGAGCGTCAAGGGCTCAATTTGCTCCTTATAACCGTTACTCGTAATATCCACCAAGACTTAAATCCGCCTCACATTTAATACTGCACTGAACTATCAATAAATCACTTTTATTGATGAATCATGAACTTTGCAACTGATTGGTTGTTGCGTTGGAATTTTGCCTATACGGAAATTTGTTTTATGTTTTACAACACGGATTTCAAATTGTGAGTGAGGGAACTAAAACAAACCGAAATCTTAGGAACTTGCCTAATTAATATGCCGAACTTTGCTCGTTATAAGCGTAAAAGATTGCGTAGAAATTCACGAAAACCAAATCTAAAGAGGTCATTTGCTAGTTATATCCGAGTTCGACTTGACTATAAATAGCCAGCACAAAATACACAAACAGGTCTGGCATCTTTTATGGCAGGCCCTACTAGCAAAAAAAAAACCACCCTTTTCATAGTTCCGTAAAGTCGCCTAAGTGGAACTAGTAGTCAACGTGGTAATAATCCTCTATTTGGGGCAGGAGGTCCTTTGGGGGAACACAAAGGGTGACGGGGGGTTCGAGTGCGCTTGACTTTTACGCTGAGAGTGATGAAAGTCGACCCCAGCTGGATCCCGCCATTTTTTATTTAACCCGAGCCAAATATTTTCGTAAAAAGCATTGAAAAAGAAGAGGAGTTGGTGGTCCGTGAAGAGGAGCGCAGGAGGCCCTCCTGCCACCGACGGACGAGGGTCGCCGACAATGGCCGAATCGGATTACGCAGCACGCAAATCCACAAGTTGCTGATGAGGGGTTAAGCCACAGCATGCAGCAGGATTTTAGGCTTCTGGAAACGACTCCATCTGCTTCCGTGGACAGTAGTCAAAATAACACAGGCTGAAGTTGACAACGGATTACACCGTGCATCAGCAAGGAAGGGTCCAAAATACAGGCAACGATGAAAGACGTTCGGGAGTTCACCCTTTGTTTGCTCAATATAATCCATACGTAATTATTTTGTAAAACACTTTTCGTATTTTCCTGATAGTGTCGATATCAAACTCATGAAATAAATTATCTTAATGATAATGAATCGTCCTTTAAAGTACTTACACTCGTAAACGTCCTACATGTAAACACGTAGTTCAAGGTTTCCATCGATAGTACATTTTCAACCTTTCTGACTTTTCCAGGTTCTTTGAAAAATTTCCTTGACTTTAGCACACAAAACTTATAGAGTAAAATGCAAACATTGGAATTGGGAATTCAATATTATTGCATACGTGTAACAGAAGCTCTTTTGAGCAGTAGCATAAACCATCACTTAAGATAATAGAAATCTAAGACTGATGAAAATTTTAAATTTCCCTGTAGTTCAACGAATGAAAATCCATTTTTTTAAAAACTATTAGTTCGGACTTTCAAAAATATCAACATAATCATCCATAACATAATCACATTTTCCTTCTTGGGTTTATTATTATATATTTTAATGCTATCCAGGCAATCACGATCCTTATCCACCCCCTCTGCTTTGGCCACTTCCGGCTTCATGGGTCAGAGGCTTCTGGTTCAAAAAAAAAAACTTAAGAAAAATGGAGGGACGTCCATAAGATACCCAGCGCGGGTAAGGTGCTAGATCCAGTTGGGCGATGGGTCAGTGATGGGCATATTTGGGCTAGGCAAGGGGAGGGGGCGTGGCGCGTGTAAAAATCATGTTTTACAGCTGCCAATCATTTATTAGAGGTACGTTGGGCCAAAAAAACAGTAGGGGAGGCAGGAGGCAAAAACATGACGAAAACGAAGAAAAACAACAGTTGGTGGAGCTAGCGGCGTAGCTGACTCAGTGGAGGGGGTGGGGGTATCGTGTTTAAAGTGATAGGAACAACAGCCCCCCTCAGCTACGGGGAATGACGAGGCACATCTTGTCACGTGTCACCCACTTGGCCGCATCCACGAGCTGAGATTGACACGGGGGTATTGAGGAGGGGGTGGCAGGGGGCGATCAAAAATAACAAGATGGCCAGATAAACAGGTGGATCTAGTGCAGTCTCATCGAAGGCGGAGGGGAGAAAAAAAGGCGAAGATAAGAAGATCTTTGAGTGAACCACCTTCTACAATTAACTATTAACAACAACACCACGGACAGCACTGGCCTTATCCTCCATCACCTGGAGAAGAGGGAAAAAAGCCATTTTAGATTATCCATTTAAAACGAACAGACTGCTGAGAAATTATTCGCCGCACGAAATGCACTGGCAAAACACTTTCACCATCATCGACCCAAACCATGACCACCACATGAGGGCGCCAGTGTACCAATGGACGATATGTAGAATGCTACAAATTAGAATCGAAAGTTGGGTCCGAAATGACAATCAAACGCTTAGCATTTACAAATGCTAAACAGATCAATGAGAAAGGTTTGATCGCTATGATAAATTGCCAATCCCACACAAAGCTTGGCATGTACATGTATCGCAAAGCTGGTTCCAACATACGTTACATGTTTTAAAAGTGTGACATTGCGTAATGATTGCTGGTTTTACTGGTGGGGAAATTGTAGCATTTGTAGGTAACTGTATTATTATCAAATGATGTAATGATCTATATGTTGTCATTTAATGCCGGCGTGTGCTTTTATGAATTTAAATGCATTGTGAGATTTTGAATTCATCTTTGTTTTTGTAACATAATTGAATATTGTGGGTGTAATGTAGGTGTCATGAGTCTTACTGGTAGGATGTAGAAACCTACATACGCATTTATAAGAGCTCACAAATTCCGAAATAACGGCACCATGTTTCAAAACAACATAACAGCTACATTCCTAAATTATGGTGCGCACAGAACAGGTGACTGTCCACAAAAGAAGTGGATGCTAGAAAACCTCAAGACACCACTTTTTAAAATGGGGCAGTCATGAAGTATCAAACATATAGAACAGAATATAAACTCCCATAATTTACAAGTGATTTCATTTGTCGCTTCTTAGCGAACGGGAATCGATCACCATTGCAAAGCAGTTGATATGCGGAGAGTGGAAT
>JAQIXS010005137.1:0-13336 GCA_034700785.1 Rossiulus vilnensis
CTGCTTACAAATTGAAAAAAAAAAAGACATTTCACACGCGCGATAGAAGCGACGCCAACGAGAATGGTAATTACCTAGCAACTAAAACATAATGCATTCTTTCCCATCCTTGAAGCACAAAGGGCGTCCTCAGTTCGAAGCGTTTGCATTACGCATGCAGTTACGCCACTCAAATGTTAAACCAGCAAATTATTCCTCATTGTCACCGTTTTAGCATTTCCTGCAAACTCGTTTCAGATTCTTGGTTACATGCGCAAGAATCCCGCGCTGAATACCATTTCAATATTTATCGCCAGTTGAGCTCACGCGAACCGAAGGGGTTGGAGCAAGGGCTGTGTGCCAGTTTAGATCTGGACGCTCATTTAGATCGTCAATTAATCAAACTGAACTCCAAACAGCTGCCAGAACGCGAGTCGAAACAACTGGCACTTTTGAAAATCATAGAAATCAGGACGTGGCCTAAACGCGTAGCATTCGTTCGTGCCAAAAGATCCGAGATTGTTTCTATTTAAAACGTATTTATGCAATATTTCGAAGAAACGCACCTGGGAATGTTACGGCCAGCCAATAAAAACTTGCACGGGCTGCATGCATTTGCGTATTGAGAGTCCGAATGTCAGATGTCATTGGTTGACATCGAGGCATAGCTAAAAGGATGCCCATCATAGAAAAAAATAAATCACATTTCTGCTTCAAATACTTATTATAATTGCTCAATTTATTTGTCCTCAAGTAGAATTGGTTGTTCACTAAGTGTCTGCGTTATTTTTTATAATTTCAAAATGTCCCACTTATTTATAAAAAACAAAAAACGTAATGCGACCTCTGAAAACAGACGTTTCAAGTTTTCTACACTTGTAAGCAAAGACGCCGGCCACCGCAAGGTATTAACTAAGCGCTTATTTGTTCAGAAAATAGAAATCCAATGTCAAATCGGAAAACCCATTCATTGGTCTTAAAAATGCGCCTAGTTTGATTCAAATTCCTCATGAATTCAAAATCCATGTCTTGGCATTTCAAGGGACATCTGCATGCCTTTACCCCTGGTGGCTTTAAAAGAGTTTCTGCAGGAAATCGATGTTCCAAGATTAAAGAGTTGCAATAAAAATGTTTTGCATAATTTGTTTGAAACACGATACACTTTCCACAAGTGGCGTGAATTTTATGGCATTGCATTTTCAGCCTATTCTCATACGAAATTCAACAGGAATTTGCGTCAAGCTAGGTGCATTTGAAAGTGCTTTCAATTGGGTATCCAATCGCTGGACAAAATGTGGGCCAGTTGGGTTCATAGTTGAAGTTTTTTCCAACCAGGGCCTTCCACAACAACTTGTGGCTATGATAACAGCATCGAATCACACGAATCCAATTAGAAAAATCCGTTTTCATACAAGAAGTACTTAGTTTTAACTTTTCCAGAACTTATCTAGACCGCATAAAGGGGTTGTTACATGTGCCACTAACAAGCAGATCTGGCCTGCAGACAGATCGGAACTTCAAAACAATCCACAAATTCAGTCTAAACATTCCTCGCCTCATCAAGTAGAAGCCCGTAGAAAAAAAATTCCTAAAGTTTCGAATGTGAGACCGGAATATCAGACACTACGCGCTGGGAGGGGCAATGGCCAGATCGGAAGAGTACTATAAGAAGAGGTGCAATCAGCAGAACTTACCTGCAATTGTTGTTGCACGGGTTCGGAGCGGGCATCCTAACCACGTTGTCGACGTCGCTGGCGGCCCTCCTGGCAGTCGGGGGCCGAGTTCCTCCCGGCCCGGAGCCGAGATCGGATCCTCCCACGGAGGGCGTGGACGGCCTCCTCTGCTGGTGGTGCTGCATGGTCGGCAGGCGCGAAGGTGGAGCGCCTGGGCATTCCGGAAGCGGCAGAGGAAGTCTGGAGGGACGGAGGCCCGCAGTGGAGCGCGCGCGTTGAGAGGATGCTGCGGGTGAGAGAGTGGAAGAAGCCACCTGGAAAAAAAGAGGCACAAATTACCAAAATAAACAAGACGCTCGAGGAAAAACCAAGATGGCCGCCACCGGGCGAGACAGTTCGTCGAGCTCCAAATCGCGCGCAGGATGCAACGGATAAAAAGGATTGCGGACCATATTCATTTCCCCCCCCCCCCCCGAATAAACACGTTGAAGATAAACAATCCTAATCGGTAGCCACCCTGCTAATGACAGAAATCTCGTTTTTTTAAGGGAGTGCTGAGATGACGGCAGATAGGGCAGCGAGCAAACAGCGACTCCGGAAATCGGGCGGAGGTCTGTGGGAAAGATTAAAGTCCGGTGGTAAATCATTGACAAGAAAAGAAGTTGAAAAAACAAAAAAAAAAAACGGCCTGCTCTTCCGAGTTCAAATAACGGATGTCGAGTTAAAAGTTCGATGCGCTCGGAGAACACTTTTCTAGCATTGGGATCGAGGGGCTAACATATTTTTAAAAGTGTGGACTTCGCAGATTTCCACCATTGGAACTGCAATGAATTCAATGAGTTACAAAACGCTCTATTTATTAACTCATAGGAAAGTCAATCTGGAGTTTCATTGAAGTTCCACTGAAGAAAGGCTAATGTCCTTGAAGCTAGTCAAAAAAAAAATCAAAATACAGCTTATTTTTACAGAGGTCTCATCAAAATTCGAACATTTTTAACCTTTACATATTTTCCATAAACTTAATTGTATTCAATATTCGTGTACTCATACATTTATGCATGTAAAGTATTGTCTTCGACAAATTGTGCAACTCAGGAGGAAAAATATTAAAACAAAAATAAAGTAGGAAGCTGCACTTGTCCGGACTTGGAGCAAGCTCATAAGCATCTCCCAGTAACATCTACCCATACTTCAATGACCTCAGAGTCAGAGGGACATCACCGATGGCAGTGGGATTTGAAAGACTTCAGCTAATAAGCACACCTGTCTTCCCAAGATGTTTACCCCTCGATTGGGATACCTTTGACCTTGCCTGAGAACTAATATTCGAAAATTCCCAGGGTATTCACACACATTACGACATGGTCAAACGAACAACGAAACATTATTCATCTGAAATTTATGTTGAAAATAAATTGGCGAAATTATAAGTTCTGAAGAATGAACTCCTTTTTTCTGCTAGCGTTTTTGCACAATTATTTTAGCAAGCTCAACGTCTATCCAACGGAATCTAGCATTTACATCTTGTAAGTGGGTGCCAACTGCGCTGAAACACCAGCATCACAAAGAAAACGAGTGCAACTTTATGCGAGCCTATTAGAAAACAGCTTATTGCAATAACATATTATGTACCCCTTTTCGCGCAATTTAATCATTAGCTTACCCTTCTGGCCGCTATTTTATTGCAGCAAAAAAACCCAACAGGCCGGGATTTAAAGCAACCTCACCCGCTAAAGTTCTACGAGTTGCATGTTTTTTTTTCCGCAATCCTTTTAAAATGCAACGCAAAAAAATATGCTGATAAGGGTGATGAATATTAATTATTCCCTGGGCGACCCTGGTGGGCTGATTTTATGCAATCGGACGATTTAAACTGGAGTATGCACACTGCAGAAATGCTGGCATATGTGCATGTTTAAAAATAAAGCCTCAAGCTACAAGAATTTCAATTTAGCAATGATAATAGTGTCCACCCTACTGCTGGATTACACCCCCAACCACATGGTATTTATTCATTTTCGCTTACATGCATTTGAAATAATTGACATTGTAACATGTTCACATTTCTTTAAAAAGGAAAGCCGCAGGCGGAAATTTTCCAAAATCAAGATCAAATCAAGACTTTTATGCATTAAATAATGGATTTTAGTAAACTTACATGTAGATGCCAAGTTTGATTAAAATATATAAGAAACACAATAAAAAATAACTAATTTTAAACGTAAATTCTATTAAATGTTTTTTTTAGAAATATTAAATTATACTGAATGGAAAAAAACAACATGTTTTTAAAAAGCTTATTTGTAAAAGCTTTGTTGACCTATCCAAGCGATGGATTTTAGTCTGCAATTTGGACGATATTTTGTGAAAAACCCAAAAATATGTAGCCAGTTTTCACGCAAAATGGTATGTTAATGTTAAGAAAAACACCCCATGCAACACTTTGCAACAAACCAAACACTCCAACCCCCTTTAGTGAACGTAATTTATGGACAGCCCTTTAATTTTATAAAACAAACTCATCTGCCAAACCCAAAGTCAAGAATCGCAGCAATGGAATGCAACATTAAATATTTAGATGACATGACTCGGGCCAGTCACCAAAGTGACCTAGCTACGAGGTCAAGCAGCTCGCAGAGTCAAAATTATAGTTTATTATCGTTTATTGTTTTTTAATCCTCCTCCTATTGTTCACCAGCGACCCCTGGCGGTATAAGAATTCATCAACAGGGTTGGGGAGGGCCTGCTATCTTCCTCCTCTCAGCACTTAAGAAGGAACACATTACACTCGATCAAAAAACGAAAGTAAATAATTACTTAACCCTTAATTAATTTAATGGAGTCGTTCGTAAATCAAACAAAGGACAGCTTCCAGAAATAAACACTCGGCAAGCGTGAGTCTTAGTAAATGCTTTGGAGCCATCGCTAGCTTAAAATCCCTGAGTTATGTTCAACAAATTAACAGGACTGCCCAGCTTCTACGCATGGTATTTATTTGTATAACCGAGTTTTAGACATTTGAATTACCTTCTGAGTGGTGATCAAAAATAATACCACTTAGTGTCATATCGTCTAATATTTCAGAGTTCACTCAACTTAGGAAAAATCTCACAACTTTCAAATTGATGATGGAGTCCTTTGGGCAATACTAATAAGGATACTTATGCTCGGATCAGTTATTATACATGTTAAATGCATTCCACGGTGTGGAATGAATACGACATTGGCTAGGGAACTGTTTTTTTCTTTACATTTCTTTGTTACCTTAAAATGTCCCATGCAAAAAAAATCCGGAGAAAAATCCAAAACCGACCGCCGCTTGTTTTATCACTTCATTTTGGATAAGACCAAGATTTCAGTCAAAAGTGAATAAAGTTATTTCAGTCATATAAGTGACATCCTAATCAAATATTTAAGTCCGAAAAAAAAAAAATGCATGAAATAGCTATCAAACAAATTGAACAATCACAACAAGTAAATGAAGCAAAAAAATATCCTTTCTTTGCATGATGGGCATCCAAAACGTTTAATACGTGTGCCAAAATCCACCGCATGGCAAGCATCGAGCGGAAGGGAAGATGGAAAGAAGATGTTCATTGCTCCAAGACGCAGTTTCCGAACGTCGACCAACTAAACTCCGCCGTCTATTAATAGCCGGGCGCGTTTCTCATTTCGCCAATTTCCACCACCGAACTCGAGCTTCTTTTTTTTGCGCCATAATTTTGGCGCAGACGCAATTGCGCGGGGGGGTAAATATTTAGTCGGTGCAATTCAAATGTTTGGGGATGCATTGGCAAACAGGAAATCGGCGCAAAAAACGCGCATTAGGAGTCTCGCGTCGCAAATAATCCTTCGAAGCAGCATCAGCGACGCTCGCAATTATTCATTGGAGTTAAAGAGCCGAAGCAGAAACAAACACGAAACGGGAAACCCTGGGAATGGCTGACCCCTAGCTTCCCCCCCCCCCTCTTCCCGGCCACTGTGCTTGACCACAGTTGGTAGATGCTCGTGTCACCCTTTTAATTTATTACGCATGCACAACTGGAACGAGACGAGAGAGAGAGAGAAACATGCTTTGCATACGTATTACGTGCATTTAAATTATGACCATTATTATTACCATTCAGAAAGGGGAGACGGAATGCCTGGGAAGAGGGGCAATAACGAGATGCTGGAGCACTCGGCTACCATCGCGCATGGAAGGGGTAGAAATGTGCCACTACATTTTCGTCCGCTCGGACACTAATAAGGTCGACAAAGACATCCGTGAAAAAGTGCAAACAGCGCCATCTTATCATCACCCACAAACCCTGGCTTTTCATGGCCACCATAGCGCAAAATTAGACCTTACAGTATGCATATGCAAGGAATGCTACTACTTAGGCCTACTTATTTTTTTTTGTAGATGCAGGAGTCTTGTCTTGACTTTGGTCTTAAGGCTGAGCCAAAATTCCTCGCACATTTTTGCTTGAAATCATTATAATTGCTGAATTGATTTCCGCTATTGCAGTTCACTATGTCATCCATTAGAGTTTCAGCTTTGGGTGATAATTTCAAAATGTCCCATTTCAAAATAAATAAATTTGGAAAAGAAAAAAACACGTTTGCGAATGCCTAAAAAGGGACATTCTTGCATAACAGTTCTGCATTGCGTTTTGCATAACGGTTTTTTCAAATTTCCTAAAAAAAAATTATGAATAAACGAGATATTTTTTAATTAAAAGCTAAAGTTGACACCCAAATGGGCAACGAATCTACATGGTAAAAAAATTAGCAGCTACATAAGTATTTGAAGCTTGAAGCATAATATACAAGCAATTTTGTGTATGGTGGGCATGCTTTTGGCTCAGCTTTTAACTAGTAACGAGCAATGGTGTCTGCTGGATTTGGTAATACAAATTCCTTGGTTTCCAATAACTATCTTGTCATTAATTTTCAAAGCCACTAAAAATGCAGATTTCCAACACATTTAAGAAAAAGGCAAGTTGCCCTTTCATTCCCACATTGCATCAAAGGAATTGGTACATATGTCAAAATCATGATTCTACCACGACTTCCACAACCTTAAACTAATTATCCTTGACATTTTCAAAGTAAATCACAATTTCCCAGACAATTCCAGGTTATCAAGGTGTCCCAGGTCTTGGAAAACCCTGATCACGGACGTTTCCTTGGCGTCGCCCAAAACCACTAAATGCACTTCTGGTCGTTGAAATGATTCCGAAGTCGCGGGGTTAAGACTTCTTGCTCCACGTGTGCTCTTACAAATCTAGGACGTGACATTTATTGCAATCGCTATTAGGTCAACAACTGCGTTGCAAACGTCGAAGAAGGATTTCGTGTCTATCTGTAACTTCGCAGGTGCCATCTATAACTGGAGCTCAATGCGGTTGAAATCGAGGATTTTTGACATTCGCTAAGCAGACATAACGCAAAAAAGGCAGTTCAATAGTTCGTCTTTTTTGGTTCATGTGGACTGCTTTTTTTAGACCCCCTAGCGATGCGGGGAGTTTAGCCTGGCCGAAGGCGATTAAAACGCTGCGAAAGAAGTGCAATAAATAGCGAAAATTCTCAAAATTACTAAAATATCGAGTACGTGTTTAAAATACCCATTGCCGTGTCAAGCACTAAATCAGGATCTCAGACAATCGTCTGTGCATTTGGGTAAATAATTAAGTATAAAGTAACGCCAGCAAAACCAAATGTTATTCTGTTTTAAGTTAGCAACAGCATCATAGATGGCGCTGGGCCATTGCATATAAAATTATAGCACACTTTTTAGCAAGAGTACTCCAACGAACCATATCTGCATGCAAACTTTGTAATATCAATATTTTCTCCAATTATATTTTTACAGAAAAACGAGCATAACCCAAGTAAAACTAATTAATGCCGTACGTTCTATGAGTATTATTGAAATTTAGACGTTTTAAAACGCTTTTATTCGAAAAGTTCTTATCGTTTATGTTGAATTTCGATGCTCTACACCCGATTATTAATTTTCTGCTGTCAAATGTAATAGAAATAAATTGCAGGTTTGGCCAATGGATATAGCGCTGAGCTCCATAAAAGCAAGTCAGCCATTACAGGAAAAGAAAGGAAAGGCCATTCACCTTGAAACTTCACAATTGTAATAAGCTTAGGATAAGCAGCAATAATTTTTAATAACTAAATTCCATTTTTTGATAGTTTATACGTCGAGATAGCAGCGTTTAACTGCTTTGTTACACAGCATATTATTACACGGGAGTACCTTTTCCCTTCATCCGGTTTGAACTTTGCAATCAGATAAAAAAGCACCTCAGTGCTCCAGACACACGACATCACTACAGGTGATGGCATTTGTTTCTTTTTTATTTCATTATACCATTAATGAAAATTAAATCAGTCGAAAACAGTCACTCCCTATAGATACAGTCAGAAAGAAAACATCGTCTGTCACGGATACTTTCCATGGCACAAAAATGATATAAAACGAAACGCATTACATTTCCAGAACCCAAGCTAAAAGAAATCGTGAATGGTATTCCTTACCTTTAAGGGGTTTCCAGAAGATGAGCCAAGCTTGCATCGGCCGTTTGTCATGAGCCCAGGTCTAAAAAATTAGCGAAAAGTAAAGCGTAAGGAATTAAGTACTTCGGTGAAATATTACTACGATGAGTTTCTGAAATTCTATCAATTTCAGTGGGAGCTAATGGAACTGACGACCAATACAGCGACGGTACTAGCATTAAGAGAGAAGCCCAACTGACTATACGTGTACATGTATTTAAAATTGCCTTTTGCATCTTGCCCAACCAGTGACCTTCTCAAATCTCATCAAAATCTGTATTTACGATCACAGATTTTTCGATGCTCGAGATTGCTTAAATGGAGAATCGATGAATTCGTCATAAAATTTCGGAAAACGTCTTAGAAGGTGGTCAAGATCACACAGCGGCTAACGCGAAAAGCACAAGCGGCATGCCCATAAAATGTGTTTTCGACGTTATGTGATATGTTTAGCACAATTTCATCCCTCGAGATAGGTCGTTCAACAGCGAGTGATTTAGGCAAGGATAAGAGGGGTCTGTCCAAAACTCCAAAACTGGCAAACTTGTGAGCACCATTTGCACATGAGTGGTACAATAACAAAGGGGAAAACTTTAGACAAATGTCTTGCATTCTGAAGCCTTAAATATTTCGTCACGTGCAAACTTGTTAGCCCCTGGACAATTATCCAATCTTAGATTACAAACAGTATCAAACTGCTGTTATGAAATACGACTAGGTTATTTGGTCAATTAATTTTTCATCCAAACTTAGCAAAAGTTTAATCGATGATTGTCAAATCGGGAGAATGAAGCAATGTCATGCAACCCGCCGCAGAATCCATTGTCAATCCTATAAAATTTATAAATGTGCTATCTGGAGCACTACTTAAAATTCATCTGGCCCACTAATGATGTTGTTCATGGCCTCATTTTACGAAATTCGAGAAAAGTTAGGGCAATGCAGTCAAAATTATCTGAACTCCTGCGCGCACAAAAAAAAAGATTTATTAGGTAAATGTCAGTCGAAATTTCCGAGTGATTGACGTCGTCGTTTCGCGGCCTATCCATTTTTTTCTTTTCTGCAAATGTTGAACTTAAATTTAACAGATGGGTGCGGTGGTTGCACATCCAAGAAACAAGACGGCGAAGGCGACATTAGGTGGTTCAAAGGTGGATCAGTTTTTTATTCGTGGAATTTTTTTTTTCATTTTTTCATGGTTCACTGGATGTCAAAGCTGCATCTGGGCAAAAATTCTCAAAAAATATTAATAAAATTTAAAATGAAACAGCTTAACTTCCCCCCTACCCCTTCCCCTTCCATCCTCCGCAGGTGTTTTTTAAAAAATGTAAGCTGTTCAGCAAGTACATGTAGTTATCAAATTCAAAATCGGAATAGCCCATTTTGTAAACAATTTATTGCTCTTTAAATCGCGCCTAATTTGACTAAAATTCCTCCTTAATTTCGCCAGTGAAAACACTGAAACAAAATAAATCATTTACATTTTTTGGGAAATCTGCATACCTTTATCCCCATGGCTAATATCTCTTCTGCAGGGAATAGAATATTCCAACGTCAAAAAGTTGCGAAAATAATGTTTCGCATAATTTAAGCCCGATACATTTTCTGCACAGTTTAAATTTAATCAATTTAGATCCATCCGAAAGTGCTTTAAATTGCTCACTAGCCACTCCGATAAACAAGCTACATGTGCCTGCTGAATAAAATGCATCCTTTATTAATACCATTAGGTAGACCAGTTTCTTTGCTGGTAACTATGCAATGTCAATATCCTGACTTTTCCATGCTGTCCATGACCTGAATTTAATTTCATGATTATGACTTTATTTATGCCAGTAGATACCTTACAGTAACGCTTGGGAAAGAGAAAATGTCAGACTGCTACATGTTATTTTGAATTTCCCTGCCTTCACTATTCCCTGACTTTTCCAACGTCTTGCCAAGGAAAAGTCTGCTTACTTTTTCAATTCTGGGGTTGAGGTGCCCGGAGAGAATCCCGTGCCGTTGATCGGGGTCGGGACCCTGGACTCGGTTTTCGCCGCGCCGAATCTGCCGCCGCAGCCATTGTACGAGCGAGCCTTGACCATGGCGCCGTGTCTTGGCGACGGGGCGCAGGAATGGGGTTCGAATCCCGTTCACATCATCTGGGCTTCTTTCGCTTCCGAAGATGCAGCCGCGGCGCCGATCCCATTGTCCTAAATTGAAAAGAGAGATTCGGGTGATAGTTAGTCGCGAGTGGCGATCATTTGTACGCACCGTGAAACAGGGGTCGCGTTGTTGGGGGAGGTCAGGGAGCATAAATTATGTTAATCAGGCAATAAGTTATCCGATCAAGCATTTAATTCATCAGGCAGAATCAATGCAGGAAGGCCGGGGAAGCGCGAAGGGGGGTCGGTCAATGCGCCCATTCCCATTCAGAAGAGAACGAGGGTGGAAAAGTTTATGGCAAAAAACGAAGCAAGTGGAACGGAGGCGCCCCCTGGACTCCACCACGTAAACATTATACAACAAAAAATATTCCCTCTTGACGTAGTGAAAGCTCGATTATCCGAGGTTGTCGGGACCGAGACTATCTCGGATAATCAAAGGTATAGTAAAAAACGTTTTGTAGAGTAACATATGCACATTGTAAATACGAAACGCATGCATGCAAACATCAAAAATAGCTTTTAAAAAACTCGCTTTTAATCAGTTTTAATCACATTTTATGGCCACCAAGCAATCCAACACACCTTTACGCTCTTCCCCTTCTTGTTATGACGCTTTTTCAATGTTCATCTGCTCGGGACATCGGTTAATGCGAATGCTTATCCGAGGTTAATTCATCTCGGTGAAGCCGAATATCGGATAACCGAGCTTACACTGCATAGACTGCATTTGAAAAAAAAACTCAATTTTTAACTCTCCCCCCCCTCCCAAAAAAATTGGTCAAAATTCAAAATTCCCGTCTTGAATTGCGTTCATTGAGATTACGATCGTAACTACAGGATTTGGAAATGTGAATACGATGTCTTTTTAGTGACATTTCAAGGCCTCACAATTGTGTTAATTACTTAAAATACTGTATATGGTGTTTTAAACCAATTCAATTTAAGAACCAATTTGTATCTGTAATTTGTTTTAATTAGCTGTCGTCATAATCTAAAGTTTTATTTATTTATTTTTTAAGTGGATGAATGGTCAGTTGTTCAATCATTGCACCAAATCATAAAAATAGATGACCCAATATAGGCCTACGTATGCGTGCAAATATTTCTGCACATTTTTCCAAATAAAATGAAATACTATTTCATTATTATTAATGACCTAAAGTAAAAACTCCGATTAAAAAGTAATCAAACCTCCTATGGGTCTTGTCTCCAACGCTTTTTTTTGCCACCATGCAAAAAAAACTCCCACATTATAACTAAACGGGACTTTTTCAAACTATAAAAAATAACTTAGTCCCTAGTGGACAACCAATTCTACGCAGTGAAAGAACAAATTGAGCATTTATAACAATTATTTGAAGAACTTTACATGTTGGGATGGGGGAATGGTAGGGGCTTGAAAATCATAACAGTTCCAGGACGCTCTTCATGGACGGTCCCTACTCGGTTTTTCATGTCCAAATGTTAAATCAGACAGCCAGTACAAGTAAAAAAATCCTGGTCCTGGAAAGTCCCAGTCAACAAGACGATGACTATTCTGAAGGCCTCCTCTGGCTGATGCTGATCGATGTCTAAAAAGCATTCCTTCCATACTTGGCCTGCGGTATCAAATCTGTCGAGTGTCCAGCATTACGCCCTGACTAACAACGATTATCACCGAAGCAATCGCACAGATTTAATGGAAGTGAGTCCGAGGGTGCGAACTGGTCATAAAGGCAACCTTTAATAAGGAACAAATTCGCCAGTGTGTTTGCACAAATTAAAAGCACTCGAATGGGCGCTAGAGATACGCTCCGAGCGTTCGGATGGGATGTGCGTGAACAATTGATTGGAGGTCATTTAATTTGTTTTGGAAGCCTGGAGACTAACCAAACATTTGGCGACCGAGGGGGACGCGAATGCCCCCTGACCTTTAAGGGGGTCACGGTTGCCGGGACAAGAACGGAATTATGAGTGAAGAGGCAATAAAAATGGGGGGGAGCCGAGAGATAGCCTGCAAAAATGCCCTTTGACCACGTCCGTGGCACGTGGACCAGACCACTACCCTCCTCCCCTCCTTGGTAACCAGTAGCTGGGCAATTCAGACAAAAACAGAGGGGATAAAGACTTAAATCCCCAGGAAAAAACTGGCAACAACAACATGGCTCCCTAAGCATTTATCGCTGGGGGAATCACTGCGAAGACCCGTAATAACAAAAAAAATAAAAAGAGGGATTTAAGGTTTTAGGCACGGGAAGAACTCGCTCAACGATTACATTTATTACAAACCCCCACAATGCATTTTTTCCCCCTTCTTTGTTTACAACACCACTGCACCTTTCTGGGTCTCACCCTCTTTTAATGGCATATCAGACTGCAGCGCAGGCAACATCCATTTCTCTTTAGCGCAAATTAAGGAGAGGACAGAAGGCTACAACGACAGCCAAGAATTCGTTTATTTTTTTTAAATTGACATGGTGCACATCACTGTTGTAAAACACCCAGAATATGAGGCAGAACTGCACTCTTTATGGAGTCATCAAATAAAGAACGCTTGACGTTGGAAGGTGTGGGATACACAAAAAATCTGTCAATGAAAATTACTTCTTGAAAGACGTCCTTGAAAAAATACGTGTTAAAATTTAGAATTCAATAAGTCCCATGCTGCTAACCTACATGTTTTCAAGTAGGCTGTACAACTGATGTAACGAACTACTAATGCTCCAGAGAGAGAAATGACTTACATAATTATAGTTAATCACTAACTGTTTTGTGTTGCTAATGGAGGCAGATGCTAAAATTCATACCAAAAGTTCGCCACGCATAACAGACACGTGACATCGATATTTCCAAGAAAATAGTAACTGAACAAACATGTAGTGGGCAAAAAAGCATTGACAATTTGGCACACCCAATAAAACTGATATTTTTCTTAAATAAACCAACGAACTGATTTCAAAACAGTTTCAAAATAGTACTGGGAACTTATGACAAAATGAAAAA